>JAMKQA010021471.1:0-16805 GCA_024699735.1 Posidonia australis | reverse complement strand
CTACAAGAAACATATAAAGTTTATACTTTTAGAAGCAGATGCTATCAAACTGATGCACAAGTGACTACTCTTAAAATGTCCAAAGGTTAGAATACATACAGCCAACACCACACCAGTGCCAATATAATCTTGCCAAGCCAAACAAAAGGACTGCTAATACCTTCTTCATTTTCTATACTAAGCACGAGAACCATTTATACCATCAATCATTGCCAGTCTTGCAAAAAACAAAGCTCTGAAGTAGACAACAATCCAAGAAGCATAGAAAGAAACACAGGTATAATAGGATATGACATATGTGAATAAGGGAATTCTTGTAAATGTAGGGTACAATATGACTATGTGAAAGGGATAAAAAACTCCTGAGCAAACCCAATAGATACAACATGCAAGGGGAGTCTAGAAGAGGATCCTGAACTTAACACAAGCACCAACTGCATCCATTTATTGGCCAATGACATGAATTTTAAACTACAAGTCAAGCACCAGAATGTTTCTATCCATCAGATTAATCACCAAAATCATCGATTTGTAGACTATAGGTAAGTTTCCTTGAAATGGTTAAAAAATTGAGATATCTATATACTAAGTCATCTTTTACTAGAAATTAATCTGGTTAGTAAGCACTTCACTATGGGCAGGTTTGTTCATGTTTTCCTCCGAATAAAAAAGTAAACATGAGGAACTACTCCCTATTCTGCAACGGTTTGGTAAATTTAAAAAGCTCCAGTTGGCGTCTGATTCATTTCACACCAAACACACGAGGAAAATGTCACTTTTCCACAGACCAGTTAATTAGTGACATCCTATCCCATCTTAATAGATCCAATGGTTATATTCGTCTAAATAAGTCCAATATCCAAAATTCCACTTTCCAATTTACGTTAGTAGCATGATGAAGCTGTTGGGGTTTGCTATTAAAAATTTGTTCTACAATTCCAGAACAAAACAAGTCTAAACTAAGTACAATGCCATGATGCCACTCACATAGCCACTGCTTGAAAAGGAATTTTGCACTTGTATTGACTAATTACTAATTAAAGAGATGGGCAGTGTCAACAAACAACAAAAAAAAAAGCGCAATTCCCATGATCCAAACCTGCTTCAAAGAGATGGGCAGTGTCAACTTCCCAGACACTTCAGGAGTCTTGACAATCTCCCTCATGATGTCCCTCCAACTCCTGCAAACCCCAGCACAGGCCACAACATGCTTCCTGGGAGGCCACGAGCTCTCCTCCTCCTCTATCCTCATCAACACATCCCTCAGAAGCTCCGGCGGCATGTTCGCCCAGCAACTCTGCTTCAACGCATCAACCACCGCCACGGCCGCCACGGAGTTATCGTGAACAGCACGGCTGGATCTCGAGCGCGGCCCATACCCAATCTTCATCTCGAACCCTTTCCTCGATATACTCCCCACCTCTCCCCTGATGTCCTGAATGATGCTCTTGAACGACATGATCTCCTCCACCCCAAAAAATTGGCAAAACCGAACACACACACACAAAAGCCACCTTTTTCTGCTCCACAAGCAAATTCCTCACTGAACCAACATAAACACGTCCTCCCCCCAAAAAAACACTTCTTTCTCACAGATTCCACTGCTTCACAAACAACCAAAACGCCACGATCTCTTTACCCCAGAAAAAGGAACCATCTTTACCCCAGATTCCTCTTCCCACGTCCAAATCCACCTCCAAAAACCTCACCTTTACCGCATACGCATCCCGGCACAAAATCAACGGAAATATCAGAAGAAGAAAAAAGCGTGCCCTTTCACGAGGAGTAGCGATCAGAATGGAAGAGGTACCACATCAGAGGAACCTGAGGATTGACGAAGAACAAGAAGCACCACCTTTTTTTCCGGTTTTTCCCAGCGAAAGGACTGTGGCATCTTCTTGGGAAAATGAGGAAGGCTTGGGATCAGGAGTGTATTTATTTGTGATGGGTCCCCAGTAGAAAGCAAAAGAAAGGGAAAAGTTGTTAGGGTTTGATTGCTGCAGTGGTCCGCTCTGGTCTCACAAGGTCTAATCCAACGACGTAAAATATTAAAAAAAAAACACGGCAACGGCGGGGATGAGGAAGGAAGAGTGGATGGTGATGGTGATGGCGTTGGCGCCTGGCGGTGGTTGTGTGAACCGGTCAGGTTTCGCGTAGGTTAAAGTTCTACTTTTATCTTCACATGTAAAATAATAAATAACGTAAATATTCATCGCGTAGATTGGTAGGCTGATCAATATAATAGATTCCCTTGTGGGTTAATAACGGATTATGGGTAAATAATTCAAAGGTACCGGATTTTAAAGGGAATGAATAGATCATACCTAACCTACATATAGCATTATTCTTGTGTTTGATGGAGGCTTACCACCGACCCAAGTCGTTGTTCTTTACCAGCACGGGGGAATCATGAGAGAGAGGCACGAGGACTCTTGTTCGATCTGGTATTGGATGGATTACGGTTGGTTGTCAGAGAAAGAGGGTTGCCTAAACATTTGTGTTCATCACGTACAGAAGGGGGTTGTGGGTGGTGGGTGGTGGGTGGAGGAAGACCCACGCGTGACTTTGATGGGCAATTTGCATGGGAAACGTACGCAGCTGGCGGGGTTCTTGTTTGGGGTTTGATGTCGAAGTTTTTGTTAATATTAGCGATTGGGTCACGTACAGATTCAGCAAAACGTATACGACTAAACGTGTGGTCCATAACTTGGCACGTGTGTCCACTTAGGATTTTGTGGGAGTTATGTAAATCATCCTTTTTTTTCTTTTTTTCTTTTTTACACTGCCGTTATTAGTATCGGTTCGTGAACAAAAACAGGGAAAATGTATACAACTAATGCGTCTTGGATAAATCATGCTCTCTGTTACATTTGAGATCGGAATGACTTTAAGTTGTCTTTATTTTCCGTTTCACATCAGTCCCTCGTTAGGCTATAGAATGACTACAACTACAAAAGTGCAACCGTTCTAATTTGTTCATGTTGTTACATCAACGTAATCTTACGAAGGAATCACTACATAGGAAAATGATTATCCAATGTTCATTTTCATCTTCTTCTTTTTACGATTCAAAGATTAAAGTAGTAGTACTTGGAAACGTTTTTTTTAGATCAATTTATTACGTTAAACGTTTATTGTCTAATAAGTATTTTTCAAATGAGTCAGCTTATCGAACTTTTTTTAAAAAACTTCTATTAACTTCTTAGTTCATTTTAAATTATTGAGGTAGCTTCTAAAAAACCTAATGTGTGTTAGCTTTTTGAAAATTTATAAATATTTGTTATAGAAAAATTATGAATATTAGTCATAATTTTTCTCATGATATTCTTTGAAATTGATTTTAATTACAACATGAACTAAGACACAACGACAGTGGTGGTGGCCTACGATGACAAAGATGATTGTGGCCAGCGACAGTAGTAGTGGTGGTAGTCGATGATGGCAGCAGCAGTGATGGTCGACGACTGTAGTGGTTGTGGTGGTCAGTGGCTACGACGGTAATGGCGACCGACGACAGCGGCGGCAGTGGTGGCCTACTATGATAGTAGTTGTAGTGCCGACGACGGCGATAGTGGTGGTGGTTGACGACAGAACGATGGTGGTGATCGACGGCAGTGACGATAGTGGTTACCGACGATAGCAACGGTGATGGTAGTCAGTGATGGCAATGGTGGTGTAACCAACAACAACGACGATGGTGGTGGCCGACGAAGGTGATGGTAGTGGTAGCCGACGATAGCAACTATGGTAGTGGTTACTGACAACGACGGTGATGGTGGCCGGTGACAATGATGGTGGTGGTGGCCGACGACGATAGTTGCGATGGTGACCGACGACGACGAAGCAACAGCGATGGTGGTAGTAGCAGACGATGGCAACGATGGTGGTGGCCAACGACCCATGACGATGGCAGCGATAACCGATGACGACGACAACGATGACACGGTGGTGGTAGTCGATAACGACGGTAACAATAGTAGTCGATGATGATAACTACGATAGATGTGATGGACAATTGTGGCGGTGATGGTCAACGATGACGAGTAAGTGGTAATTGGAGACAATGGCAAGGACAATATAGTTATTTGATTAACTCATAAATACTTATTAGACATAAAAAACCAAACAAACTTTTCTTTACCTCCATAAAAACTACAAAAAATACAGCTTAACAAAAAGTCAACTTTTCTCAATAAGTTTTTAAAAACGTTTATGGTATTATAAAAATTTCTTGGCTATGAGTCCACCACCAAAAAACCCAAAAAAAATAATGTTCCAGATATTACAAAAGCATAGGGCCCTAGAAGACCCAATCACAACCAAAAACTTGGCCTCTTAGAAAGAATAGGCCACAACTGTCCAGAATCACAGTATATCATACACCAGATTCAAAAAGACCACAAGGATGGATTAAAAAGATATTAATCGAGCTAAGAGATCATCATTGGAATTGTGAACAGAGGGAGGGGGCTCAGTAGGAGCATTTGCAGAAACTATAGAAGGAGGCACCAGGTTAGTGCTTGTTGATGCTCCACTTTGTTAGTGTTCCATGTTCCAAGAATTTCGCATGTGCTTTACAGATTGAAGTAAAGCCTCTCTTTCGAAACCTAAACCCAAATTTTCTGTCCAAACATACATAAAGGAGATAATTTCTAAAATAACATTCTTGCAAGAATTAGAAATATTACAGAAAGTTCTACTATTTCTTTCTTTCCAATTACTCCATGCCGCATCAGGGATTAAAATGTTCCACCTAGTATCAGTTATGGAAAAGGGGCATTGAGGTCTATATCTGAATAAATCTTCAATACAACCAAACACAGGATACAAGAGGTAATTACAAAGAATTTTCATACTACAGTTGCAAAAGAAGAGTGTATAAACAGATAGGAAATAGTCTCTTACATATGATGCATTAATCTTGTCCTTGCCATTCTTTTTTCCTCAGGTTTTCTTTAGTTAGAATTTTATTTGATACCATTAGCCAGGTAAACAGTTTGATCTTAAATGGCATCCAGGCCTTCCATATTGACTTATATAAAGAAAACCTTATGCCACCATCATTAATAACTTTATAACATGAGTTGACAGAGAACATGGAGTTGGCATTTAGATACCAAATAATTTTATCCTTGTCTAAGTGCAACTGAACCCCAGACAACTGGTTAGCTAACATGTCTGCTTGGTTTTGAATCACCTCTAAATTTTCAAGGTATTCAAGAGAACAATTGAGGTCAAATAGAGCTTGATATTCACTCCCTAAATAATTTCAATACCTTCTTAACAGATGCCTTTTTTTTTTTTGCAAGAATGTTTAACTCTGGAAATTTATATTTTAAAGGAGCACCAGTTATCCACTTATTTTCCCAAAAGATAGTATTATCCCCATTACCAACTTCATAATTTGTAAAACAGTTAAAAAACATTGAAGCAATTCTTTAATTCTTGCCAAATAAGAGAGCCCTTTCCATCTGAAGTGTTTAGGATAGTCCTAGGCCAGGATCTAGAGAAATATCTAGATTTAAACAAGGTTGGCCATTTCAGATTGGTTGTACAAGTCAGCAACTGTCAAAGAAGTTTACATTTAAGGGCTATACTAAAATTCCTCAGGTTAATAATGCCCCATCCAGTATGTTCCTTAGGCCAGCATAATCTTGCCCATTTCACTAGATAATATCCCTTATTATTGGAGGAGGCAGATTTCCAAAGAAATCTACTTCTAAGGCAGTCGATTTCCTGTTCTACCCTAGAAGGTAGGTGCAATACCGATAAGTAATAGGTTGAAATTGCAGATAGAATAGAGTTAATTAGGGTTAATTTATCCCCCCAAAGAAAGGAGTTTTGTCTTCCAAAATGAAAGTTTATTAGAGATCTTCGTGTCCAGTCCTTATATGAAACATTTCTATAGTCCTTATATGAAACTTTTCGCGATAAGTTGCGTAAGAAAAAGTATCTGTAAACGTACCATAAGGTAATGTTTATTTGTGGAGTGATTCCAAGTATGTTAAGTGAGAGTGACTACTGTAACTACTCCTGGATTTATGCATAGAATACTGTAGTTTCATAAATAAAAGTCCTGTGCTCATGTGCAAGAGCTGTGACATTTGTTTGGTGGTGATGATAGCTCACGTTGAGCATGGAGCGGATGGTGTAAGTAGGAGCAACAAGCAAAAGTTGTCTAAGATCTATATGTTTTCCCTATCCATGCCTACAAAGCTAAACCAACTAGAGAGTACACATACATCGCCATTTCACAACCAACCATGGTTTGACAACCATTTTAGAATGCCAAGTCACCATAACAATGTGATGAGAAGAGGTAAAGCCAAGGCATTATTTCATGGATGATAACGTAAGTTGTACCACATTTGCTTCCCACATAGATGAGGCGAAAGGAGGCGGTGATCATGATTATAGAGATATTGAAGGCTACATAACTTTGGGATTGTAGACTGCTTCTAGATTATTAAAGACGATGACGTTAAAACTGGTAGGGGAACATCACGAGTTCATCAGCACTGCCCTCAGCTTGATTGGTATGCGGAGTGCCGTCACTCTTGACATTCTAGAATCTAGTGGTGTTTATTAGAACATGCCCATGGACATGGCAAATAAAGGTGGTGTTTTTTTCTTTTCGACCTCCTCTTTTTTGTTTTTTTGTTAACGATAATCTTAATATTAATGAAAAGTTCAACCACATCATGTTCAAACCCTAGTAACAAGACGTTCATCATTAAATTACAGGCCTGGTGGAACATAGAGTTCCCACCACAAAAAGTTAGCCCACAACAGGTAAATCTTTGATATTTAAAGTGTACCAAGAATGAGAAATTCGATTAATAAAACATTAATTATGAGAATGGACGAACCTTCGTCGTAAGAATTTTGAAGGAGTAGACGCTAAAGGAAATTTTTCGTCCTCCTCTTTCGTTGACAGCTAAAGTCAATTCTTAAGCCAACATTGACTATAAAAGTAAAAAAAAAAAAAAAAAAAAAACAACAACAACAACAACATACAAACGACCAAAACATCACATAATATTTATCTATTGAGAAAATTTCCACCGCTAGCTCTTGTGGTCACCCCCCATTCTTGTATGTCTCTGGAATGCACAGCGGTCGGAGCGTGGGAGAAAAGTTCCCCTTATTTAGTCGTCGGAAGAAGATAATGACCGACACTTGTCATTACCATCGACATCCATGAGGAGGACATCGTCTCAACAAGTTGGATTATGACAACATTGATTGTTTAATTTGATTATTGCCACCCAATAAAGAAAAAGTATCCATATTTTTAATTCAACCTATATATTCCTCCTCAGTTAACATTCTTTTAAAAAAATATACACTTATTCTTGCAACGGTCTCACTTTCAAAACATTTCTAAATCTGTCGTTGCTACTCACCTTCACCGTAACAATGTTGTCCACAAAGAAAGGCAAAGTGTTGGAAAAGAATATTTTTATAGGATCTAGAACAGAAGGGAAGAAGAAAATAAATAAATATACATAAAAAACAAAGATTTATGTGGTTTTATAAGTTGTCTATGTTTATGACCGTACTAAGATTTATTTCTACGAGATCAAAGAATTTTACGTTACAGTTGCATCCACGAGTACAGAGTTTAATTTAATCAGACTCAACATGTCCAATACAAAGTAAAAAAATATTATCGTCTATTATATTAAAAAAACAAGTCATGGATCAGAATTTAAGGAAAGTATCCAAATATTCCACACTTTTTTTCTTTTTGTTTAAGTCAAGAATTAAGGATGATCAAATACTTTCTTTTCTAAAGTTTATTTCCAAAATTAATATAAGTTAACTATACAAAAAAACTCAAGAAGATAACACATGACCTCCAACATATTTCCATAATAATTAATATCATGCTTGTCCATTTATTATTATCAATTATAATAAAATACAAGAGGAACAAAATAATAAATTTTTATATTTTCGAATTTTGATTACCATAATCAACTATAACTAGATCCTATGATTTCTCAACTACAATCCTCAATTAGTTATTTTAATGTTTAAATTTTTATTTTGTATTACACGTAAATAATAACAAAGTGATTTATCAAGGGTGATCAAATTAATCTTTTAATTTAATAAAAAAGGATAAACCATAATAATTTTATAGCAATAATAATAATAATAATTCCTAATCTTGTTTCATCTTCTCAATCTTTACAAATTTTTAAAAATCAATATCAATATTTTAATTTTAAATTTCAATCCTTTTATCTTATATTAAGAGGACAAATAAGTGTAATCTACCTTATTATCCTCTCTTCTATCTTCTGTATCTATTAGATTAAAATGCTCATAAGTAAATAAAAAAACAAAACAATCCACATTTGTTCAAAAGAATATTATTATTTTTATCAATAACTTAAAAAGGTAAATTTTGGCACACTTTTTAATTTGTTCTTTACAAATTATGTGTGATCTGTATATAACATTTCAATTTTAAGTTTAAAATATTAACATGATAATTTTTTAATTCTTTTTCTCATGTGTAGTCTACATGTGCATTTCACTAGTTTCATAAGAAGCAAACCTTAGAAGACACATGAGAATAAAATGAATGATTGCATGTAAGCATGAAAATAAAAGTAAATTGAAGAACACTGTTAGAATAGCTTGCCGTCGTGTTGCAGAGATGAGTTAGGATTTCTATCCTCAAATCCTTGAGTAAACAAAGAAGACTATGGTATATCTTACACAAAGAAGAAGAAGATTATGAGATTGTAATATTTTGTTGAGGTTTGCCAAAATTGTTGGCAAACGATAGTTGATACAACAGGTTATGTATGTAAGTTGAGACATAATTGATTATAAAAAAATATTTTATTTAAAAATTCAACTTAAATCATCAGAGAATCTATCTTTTACTCTCTTTTTTACATCTAAATCAAGATTATAATCCTACATCCTGACTAAATCATTTTTTCCAGATTAAGTACTTATAATCTTGCAACTATTTCATCTCAACCTACGTACACATAATCAAAATTCTACATAAAAAATCTTATACAAAATCATAATCAAACGAAGATTTTGTCCAACTTGGGAAAATGAAATAAAAAAATAAAATGGTCTGATCAAGAGAGCCAAACGTAGCACTTAATTTATCAACCATAGTCTTGCATTTACTAAATTACAGCGATGTGAAACCACTAGAAGCAAGCACTTGTATCGCACACATGAAACATTTGTTGTCGACATTTTAATCATGGAAAGAATCAAAACCAACTAACTTGAATGTTTAAATAAATTAAATTAAATTAAATCAAAGGTCTACAAACAAAGGGATATTTTAGTTTTCACCCTTTCATTAAGATAATCTAGTTTTCGTTGGTACAAGTAAATAAGCATCTTCGACCATGTGGATAAATTAAGAAAGTTGATCATCATGATCACACATATCATCACAAGACACGAAAATTATGACCATGCTATTGATTTTTTTTAGAGGAATGAACTAAGGTATTATGAATATCAGATTACACCTTCTGGTCTCTTTCTTGTTTTATCCTTAATCGTTTTTTTGAAAACGGTAATATAGTATTAAATTTTCCCTTGACTATGAGATCCACCACCAAGAGATATAAGATGTCCAAAAATTACAGACCATTATGGAACTGAAAGTTCCAATTAGATATAAATAAATCAAATGTACCTAGTTCTATCCAAATAACACATTTGTTATCTACCACATAATTAACAAAAACATATTGATGCGTAATATATTGATTAATAAGACATTAATCACTCGGTAACTGCATCTCCTGCTAAACTAGGCATGTTGGGGATTGGATCAAATGAAGGAGGCAGGAGAAGATCAGAGAATCCTATGGAAGAAGCAAAATTGGTTTGTGCCTACTCCATGGTCCATGTTTGATGCATAGCAGAGACAGAGTGCAAGATTTCCTCCTTTTCAAAACCTGTAGTAAAATTGTCTATCCATTGTTACATTAGAGATATAATGTCATTTATAATTAAGATACATGACTTACTGTAACCTCTAAAAAAACTGTTATTACGTTCCATCCAGATTGACCAGAATATGACTTGAATCAAGACATACCAACTAAGTTTGGTAATATTAAATTTAAGTGTACGAGGAAAGTTAAACATATCAGCAATTTGAAAGTAACTAGGATACATAGAAGTGGAAGTGAAGAAATTTCAAATTGCCATTACAAAAGAGCAAAGGATGAATAGGTGTGTGTTGGTTTCACCATGCATGTTACAGAGAATACAAATATCGGAACCCCACCTCTATCTTTTGGATAAGTTCTCCTTTGTTAAAATTTTGTTAAAGAGTACCAACCATGAAAAAAGTTTAATTTTTAAAGACACCTAACTTTTCTAGATTTTTCCATGTAATGAAAATCTAATACCTCCATCATTTAAAGATTTGTAGCAGGAATTAATTGAATATATTCTGCCCGAGGTTGGATTCCACACCAAGTTATCTCTACCAAGCATTAAAATAATTTCGTACTACTAATATATCTGCCTACAGTTGGATATTTGTTTGATTACCTTGTAAGACCTTGGATAGATGAAATAGACTACCAAAGTGAGACCTAAATAAGTCCACAGTTTTCTTAATTGAAGTTTTCTTATATTTTACTGCATTGTATAATTCAAGAAATTTAAATTTCAACTTTTCTCCATTCCACCATTTATTTTCCTAGAACATAACATTATCACCATTATTTACTTGGAAAGAGGAGAAGCAATTGATAATTTTAAAACAAGTCTTAATATTTTGCCATAAAGGGGAACATTTGCTTACTAAGGAATTTAATAAAGTACCCGGCCAAGCTCTAAAGAAATATCTAGCATTTAAAAGTTCTTTCCATTTCAGATTAGAAGAATTAGACAGTAATTGCCCTAACAATTTGTTTTTAAGAGCAAAATTGAAATTTCTTAAGTTTATGATCTCTCATCCTTTTTTGTGTTTTTAATCTACAAAAGGATGCCCAATTGACTAGGTGGAGACTCTTTTCCAGTAGGTGAGAATGAGTTCCAAAGGAATCTACTTCTAAGCTTGTTTATTTCCTTCTCCACATTAATAGGTAAATAAAGTACTGACAGATAGTATATAGGAACAGCAGAGAGAACTGAATTCATTAAAGTCAAACGACCTTTTAGGGATAAAATTTTTGTTTTCCAAAGAAAAAGTTTATTTGATAATTTCTCAATAACTAGAGTCCAGCTCCTAAAAGTGGCATTCCTATAGTGTAGAGACAGTCCAAGGTACATAATTGACAGATCGACAACTCCACATCCAAGGATATTGCAGAATCTAGTAACAGATTGTTGACTCACACCAATGCCTGTGAGTGAGGACTTGTGAAAATTTATTTTATGTTCAGAACAAGATTCAAAGCAACATAAGATTCTTTTTATGTTAATCATATTTTCCTTATCCTTAATCTTTGCATCTCCCTTTTTCAGGAATAATTCGGACCCACAAAGATGTTATGCAGCTCAAAATTAATAATAATAATATGTACACACAATAAAAGATTAACAAGAAGGAGTGATGTCAATGTAGATATTACTAATAATAAGGACCCACACAGATGTTCACACGCATTCAAGGCATCTTTGGAGACTCTTGATATTAAGGATGCCTCTACGTTCATGTAAAATAAAAAACAGAAATAAATAGAAGTTAACATTAGTATCCTGATAGTATTGATATTAAAGAGATATTCTGATTTAGATGAAAAGTAGAATAAATATCAAAATAAGTGTTTGAATAAGAATAATAATCAACTTGATTATCAAGATATATATCTAATTTAAAATATGTATACATCATAGTATATATGTATTAATTTTCAAAAACAACAATAATCATATTGTATACATATATGTATCGGAATATTAGCGGGATAACTTTATTCCACCCTTCTTACAAAACAGTTATTCTAGAATAAGTCGATCAGAATAGAAATTATTATCTCAAGTTTATTTTGATTTTTACATAATTAAATTGAATAGTAATTTCTCTTTTAAAGTTATTTCATGCATCATTCCAGAAACCAAAGAAGAACTACAAGAAAACTTAAGCTATGTTTGATATATGACTCTAACAAATTCAATTTTTGTCCGATGGATACTATTCCTCCACATTGATGTGGAATGATGAACATAAAAATGTAACCAAGCCACCAATGACCATATTACATGGTCCAAGGAATCTTGTTAAGAGTACTGCAAAATTTCAAAATGACAAGTTGAATAAAATGAGTAAAATATTAGATGTTGGAAGAGAGGGGAAAAGAAAAAAAATACTGATTTTTTTGTTTTTCATCCTTCGAGAATCACAGCAGTGTTTGGCACATACCTTTTGCTAGAATCCAAAACTTTTTGTATTTAAAATGATTGTAACAATTTCCAAAATCACCAGCTCCTATGAAGAAAGACGTGTCCGTGTGGATTCCCATAGAAACTTCATCTAGGAGCCTCTAGGGACGTTGAAAAGGAGATGGATGGTGTTACACTACGACACATAAAAACCGTAGCTACCTACGGAAGACCCTGTTTTTGTGTCAAAACCTATTTTTGTGCCAAAACCAAGGAATCTAGCTTTCGAAATCCAAAGCCGTTCCACAGGGTAGGACCAAACCCATCCGATTTATTCAATATCCTGATCTGTCTCAATGAGCCCAGCCAACAAGCCCAGAGTTCATTGGGCTGGCCCTTAACAAGTCTGTACCAAAACTGTGAACAGCAAAAACCGCCGGTGAACAGGCTTCTTGTTTGTTGCCAATATGTCAATGAAGGTTTACGCTGCAACAAAACAACTATCGTGATTAAATCTTTTCAAATTTAAATACAGAAAATAGATTTACGCTGCAACAAACGTCTACTCAAACACTATTTTAATAAGCCAACTAGTAGGCGTTCGGATGTCCAAAAGGTTCTTGTTTTCGAAATGAACCATTGAACGTTTGGCCCAGACGTCCTAAAAGTCCCCATTCCATAGCTCTCTCTTCAAGAGATGTCTGTACAACTATCTGATGAATTCCTATTTATTTGAAATTATACAGGACTAATTCTCCACCAATCCCTTTTTAATTCAAAATGACGTTTCAATTAGAGACAACTACATTCAATTTTAAGATACTTTATAGGCTTGAATTCCACCTTAGTGACATTAACTTCCTGCAAAATGTGAGTGGACTAAGTCTTGAACTCAACAATTTTTATAGTCTATCAATTCACGTATAGTCTCCTTCGTTCTTTAAATTAGTGACACGATAAAAGTCCTATGTAAACCTAGTGTTTGTCAGTACTGATCTTTAGGATAGTGTACATGTACTATAGGAAACAACTTTATCTCCACATTACATAGATGAGTCTATTGAAATCCCAAGTTTCTTGGCATAATATTCCAAGCCTTCCTATGGTCTAACTATTGTGGTGTCAATACCACTTTAGCACGAAGTCCTAGACTTTCTAATGGTGCTAACTCCGTCATAGCTTGCAGTCCTAAACCTTAGATCAAGCAACAACCTTAGATTCGCAAGAGCCAATGCAATAGAAAACTGGGTCAAGGTACGCATTGGATACCTACGTTGGCCAGCAACAAAGGGAATCCTTGTAGGGAATCCATGATGGATACTCGTGTGAGTGAACTACACTTGATATGTGCACTTGGTCCATTGTAAAGTTTGCTATCACAGAATCTTGATTGGAGTCTGACTATTTGGTGCTAAGTGGTGGTTTCTAGGTAGATTTGCGGTATTGAGTAATGCCTCACTGTAGCTAGGTTGGGTTTTTCCAGAGGAATCTGCTGACAAGTAATTGCGAAACTGGATGTCTACATAAGGATAGGCTTAAAAGATTTAAATGGAAGAATTTGCAAGAATGACACTAAAATAGGAAATTAACTTCGTAACGACCTCAATCGTCATACACTTAATAAATCACTTATTAATAATATTGTCATATATGCTAATTCCAAATCCATAAACTACAATAATGTTACTAGCAATTAGATAAAAGCAACTACTTAAGATTCTTGATGTGTAGTTAAGTGACTCTTCTACATATACTAATAAGGAAACCATATTCTAATATGTACTTGTAAGACATAAAAATAAAACATATATGAATGACTACTAAAAAAGACCACCAGTACACAACCACTAATAAAATAAGCTCAAGCAATACATGGTGGAACCTAACTCTATAAAACAATAGGAAAACTAAACTTCAATACGCTCGTAGAATGCGCAAGCATGATGCACTACTACTACGCACAAAAACCCATTCAGGAAGCAAAACCACGGAAAAACTAAAGTCAAACCAGAAGCACATAGGTAAAATTCTAAAACGTACATCTCAAAGCTACACAACTCTAGCTACCAAAAACCAAGCACACTGTACTTCTCAAAAATCAAAGCCACAGTGTTAAAATCTCAAAAAAACATGATACATCTTAACAAAAAAGAATGCATCCAAAACTCCTCTGTTGAAAGCTCAACTCAGCATAGAATACTCAATACTCTCTGAGCAACTCAAAAGTACAGTTTGAACATATATCCTCAGTGTATGTATCAGATAGCCAATAGTGTTTGAATACTCTATATCGCAAATTGAACATCTCACAAATACACACACACGTGTCGTGTCACTTGGGCCCTCCTTTTAGGGTCGCTACTATGTGAAGAACCCTCACAACTGTCCACTCCAGTACGTTACCAAAAGCAAGGCACATGTATATCACATTCTGACCAACTCTCATAGGATACACACTATTAGCATCCTCGGTACTCAAGCCACCTAGGGAAATGTAGCCCTTGACCCTACTAGTATATAAGTCTCAATGTTTGGGCCACCTAGAGACTTTAACCCTTAACCCTATCGACACTCAACTTGGAACCTCAACCTAGACTTCACACATGAACCTCCTAAGGCATCAATCGTTCCTTATTCGTCAGTATGATCCTTCGATACTCTTGACTATCGAACCTCAACCTTAGTCATATTAGTCCACTGATGAAACAATTGTGGTCTGTGTGGGTCAACAATGTTTTGGTGGCTCGTATTGGGGGCTCATATTGGTGGTGCGTATTGGTGGCACATTTTGTTGACAAATTTTTGTCAATTTTGAGCCTAGAATCAAGTTTCCATTTAATTGGATTTTGCAGGCTTTTGAGATCTAGAGCTTCTTCTTCTTCACGTCGTGAGCTTGAGGAAAAAAAAAGAGGAAAACCAGAGACAGAGATAAAGAAGAAAACACAAGAGAAGAGAGGAGAAAGAGAATCCAAAGTAGAGGGAGGGACTGAGTGTTGGGAGAGGCTTGTGAGGGCCAAAGGTAGAGGAGGCCGTCGTTGCCACCGTTCGCCGTGCCATGAGCCTGTAGATGTGAATTCAGGAGTGTTGATGTGTATGCCTGCTGATAAGGCGCATGTGGGAGGTTATAGTCGTGGATCTTCAGCTCACTAGATCAACGCTAGTGTCGTTCAACAACATCCTCGTGCGATGTGATAAACTTTTTCTCGTCAAAACAAGTATACGGGTGTAGTAAACAACGTAAAAGAAAACAACGAATAGTATAAACAAATGCACCTAGATACTAACATGGGTGGTTCCCTGCATACATATGTTATAGGCTTATCTAAAGAATGCAATGATATGTCAAAAAAAAGTAGATTGGAAATTGATACTTCCTTCACCCTCGTGCTCATAGCATGGGATTACAGAAGTGGAGACACGTACGGAGCTTTGGAGGTGCGGTTTAACTCCTGAAGGACATAATCTCTATGAATCTAGGTTTCCTCACATAGCTCTAATAGAGTGGAGGAACTATGGATCTCTCAAGGTCTCTCTCTAGCACTCAGAGGATTTTTCGGCAACCTCTCCTCCCAAATTCTCCAAAGCCTCTCGCAGCTTAAGGACCAATGGTCTATTTATAGAATGCAAAGGCATCATATCTTGTTGGAGGACGAATGGAAATAACATCTAGATATTAAATTTAAATCAAAATTTAAATTAAAAAAACCAACATATATTTATCATCGTCGTTGCATACATCGACGATGTGCATAGATATTTTATTTTATCTAGATATTAATCTAAATCCAAATTTTAATTTTAAGCACATATATTTTATTTTCCTAATGCAAAGAACCAATTAAAAAAATATATATTGCAATTAATCTAGTCGCTTATAGGAGTGGCAACGACCTCTAGAATCAAAATATTTAAAATTTAAATCCCAAACCGATTTTGTTACAAACTAGGTACTGCTTACGACCTATTCACAAATTTTAAAATTTTCTTTGCAATGAAAGGATATTTTTATTAAATATCCAATTTAAATACAGACTTACACATTAAGTAATCTGAATTTAAAATTAATATCTCCTATAATTACGAAAAGGAAGTTAATTAGTTTTATGGATATTTTTGACTAAGTCTAGATTCGTAACTACTTGGCTATTATGGATTTATCTTCATTTTTAAATATTATTTTGAATTAAATATAGTTATAACATTTAAAAAAGTGATACTTATCTTAAAATCTTGTTTTTGAACAAAATGAAAATATATGTTAAAACTAACGCCATCCATTTTTAAAGAATTTTCTATAATTTTCCTCCTTTAATTGCTATTTTTTAATATATATATATATATATATATATATATATATATATAGTACAGTTCTCCTACATGTTCCCTCAAATCTCAAAACCACCAATAAAAACGGTTTCTGGTTTTTTTTTTTGAAATTTAAAAATCAAATCCACTCCCTCTCTTCC
>JAMKQA010021470.1:0-16007 GCA_024699735.1 Posidonia australis | reverse complement strand
TTTTATTTTCAGAAAAAGAAAATGGTTGTTCGTCTTTTACTATAAATTTAGTTATTCCTTCCTTAACTTCTTCTGTATTATATTTCCAATTAATTATACCACTAGATCCTACTTGTAATTTCAATTGTTTTAAATCTGTGTTATTATCTTTATTATGTTTAGATATACATTTTTGTAAATGCCTAGATATATGACCTACACCCCCTCCCTTAGGACGTATATGTGGTATTACAATAATTATAGTAGCACCTAATTTCATCTACAGTGTCTATTGTAACATGCTCTCAAACTGAAGAACTTTGTTTCCTAGGTTTTTTAGTGGTTGTGGATTGTGTAGTCTGTGTTGGGGTAGATTGAGGTTGATTTGACTCCATACTAGGGATATAGTCATGGCTACCAACATTACTAAAATTTTCCATTTTAATATAAAAAATAAATATAAAATAAAAAAACCCTTAACCTACAAAAACCAAAACCTAAAAATGAAGGGATTAGAAGTAAAGAATTTGGAGAGATTAAAAGTAGAGAAATTTTGTTGTTGCTGGCTCAGCTAGTGTAGCATGGAAACTAGAGAGTAGTAGACGCGGTGAAATCCAAAGCCAAACAACAAAATCCTCACTTGAAAGTTAGGAAAAAGTTGTAGTGGAGAAGAGAAGAGAAGATTGAGTTGTGAAGAAAAATGAATGGAGTTAGGGTGTATTTATAGTTGAAAATTTAAGGAATTTCATTTAAAGAAAAAAAATAACTTAAGGACCGTTGCAATATGCAACGGTCCCATTTTGGAACGTTGCAGATTGCAACGTTCCACTTCTGTTTTTTTTATTACAGAGTCAGGTCCTGCTCGGTCCTTTTTTTTTTTTTTTTTTTTAACAGGGCTAGGCAGGAGGCCCTCCTGCCTAGTTGTTATATATAATTTTTAACAGGGCCTAGCCCTGTTGTTGTTATTTTTTTAATTTTTTGGGCCGGTCCGGCTAGGCCCAGGTTACTTCACAGGCTAAAATGGGCCTACTATATAGGCCTTCGCGGGCCTGGCATGTAGGCCCAGCATGGCCCACGGTCCACGGTGGGTCTAACCCGGCCCAGCCCATTGCTGGGATCGACGGGCTCGGGCTGGGCAGGGCGGCCTAGGGCTGACCCCGCCTGATTTCCATGTCTACTTGTCGATTGTCCTTTAGCGAGCGGCTCATGGTGGCATGGCTCGGGCTGGGATGGTCGACGACATCAAAGGCGTGCGAAGAGGATGGTATGGTGCTGGGCTGCTATGGGTGTGCGGTGGTTGTGGCTGTGGATGGACGGAATGAGGGCTATCTCGGTGGTAGGGTAGGCTATGTAGGAGGAAGTGTTATATGACTGAGAGACGAAAGGACGGGGAGCCCGAGCGTCGGGGAGGCCGATCGACACGGGGGCGTAATGGGTTGTACAGTTGCTGAGCTCATTGGAAACATGGTATTGCGCCACCAATGTGCGCCACCTAGGTGCGTCTGGATCATGCGCCCAAATGGTGCACTGAGTTGGTGTGCTTAGCATGCTGCTGGGCTTACTTCTTTGGTTGTGGGCTTGGTTAGTGGATTGACTAAGGCTTTGGGCTAGCTTAGAGGGTGAAATGAGTTTTGATATTGGAATGCGTCTCGTCGCTATTAGAGCAAACTCTGTCGAAGAAATCCATTTACGAGTGGCTACCAAATTGAGGTGTCTACAGTAATAATAATTAATAAGAAAATAAAAATGTAGTTAGATTGAATGATAGCAACTGAGAGATTATTACAAGACTTGAGACATCAAAAGCTACATGGGACTACCTTGCCGAGTGCTTCGCTCTTCTTCACGCTATCGTATCAACCACCTGCAACATCAACTTCATAGCATCACACAAGAGCAAAAATCTTGCTTGGAATATGCAAATTATTCCAAGACTCTTGTTGATCAACTAGCTTCTCCTAGACATCTCTTTGATGAAGATGAACTTGTGCACACTCTACTTGGTGGTCTCAATCATGCCTTTTTGTCATTCAAGAATTGCAACCAAATTGCTACTCGTGATAAATGCATGTCATTCTCGGATTTTCAAATGTAACTACCATCTTTTGAACTGCACCTTGAATCTCATCACAAACCAAGCGCTCCAAAATCCATTTTCACCATTGCTGCTCCTTTATGACATGACTTATCATCAACATAGGGATCCTTAATCCTTTGTTGTCGATCAGCATCACTAGGGAATAGGCACGGATAACCAACAAGATCTATACAGGATATCTTGGTATCGTATGGTCTTGGAAGTCTAGATTCACGGTTATATCCATTAAACTTCTTTACGCATGTTTTGATGGTAGGATACGCTTACACGGAAGTGCAAAAAGCTTTGTAGAGACTCATTTGTGGAGTCTTAAACTTGATATATTTGTAGTTTATAGCTTAGTGTCTTTGCACTTATCCACCAACGCATTGCTCACTTATGTAAAGAATGTCTCATCTATATGTTTTAATTCACAAATGTTCCACAGCGGTCTGGGCTTGGTCTCCTGACGTGGGGTTGCGGGGTCGACAATTGAAATTGAATTTTAAAAAAAGGTAGGGAAAAAAATAATAAAAAATTCTGAAAAATAGAAATAATTGAAAACTGACAAAAAAAAAAAAAAAGTTCTGTCGTGTGTCCCAAAACTATATCCACAACTGGACATACAACCATGTCTTATTAGTGCATCCACTCTTCTTTTTTTTCTCTATCAATTTAAAATCTAACGATAAAGCAACAATCAACCAAAATAGGAGGAAAAGGCAGCAACAATAAACAATAATGTTATAGATACTACACTTATGTTAAGCATGAGCATCATGCTGCTTGATTAGATGTTGAGCTTTATGAAAGAAATACATGTCATGACTCAAATCAACAAAAAATATTTGCCAATCATAAACAATCCAAACAAAATCCTAGAGCCCGCTCACGTACTAATTCTAAAAGGGATAGATTGTTGTCAAATCTTTTTTTTTTTTTTTTTTGTAAACGGTAACTAGTTAATATTAATAAAGAAAAATGTCATCTAAATTATTGCAGAGTATTGTCTAGACAAAAAATATTAATTGTTGTCAAATCTTAGACTTGAAATTTGTTGCATAGAAATTACAGGAAGAGAAGAAGCAGTTATGATTAAAGTGGAAAGCGAGTGAAATTTAAGTTAAGAACTGTTATTTTCTTTTTGATTTCAACAATGTAATTGTGTACGCTTAGCTAAGCAATGTAACAGGACCTTTTTATAATTTTCTAAGAAAGTCATTGAAAGAAAAGTGATTTACTTTCTAAGAGAACATGTGTATAAGCAAGTAAGCATCATTAAACCTTTTGGCCTAGAGAAGAAGTATTTTTGTTTTCTTTCTCTCTTACTTTCCAAGTGTACCTTCTCTCCCAAAGTAGGTATGGATCTTGGCCATTTATACACAATCATTAGAGAATATACAAAGGATACACAACAACTCATGCAATATACAGTGGCCAGTTGGTTGTTTAACCAACTCAAGTAACTAAATTTGATAGGACATTGCGTTTCTATGATTCCATCAAGATTTAAGTCCTAGTGTCAACAAATAACCACTAATTCAAATACATATGGTATACATATTATTATGCAAATAACTTTTATGTAAAATCATTGTCATTGTAATCTTTTTTTAATTTCTTCCTCTCGTAAAAAAAAAATATGTTGATAGTTTTTAAAATTGTCATATTTTTCTATTATAATTATGATATCAATTATTTTTACAATTACTTTGATAATTTATTTTTTATAACTCTTACAATGAAAAATTTCTAACTCCGCCAGTGCAGTCCAGTTGAAACCATTACGTACACGGCCATGCACACGAGGAAAACTAATCGAAGGAGTTGAAACAATTTCTTGGTACGAGCAAGGAGTTGAAACAAGGTTTTTTTTTTTTTTTTTTTTTTTTTGAGGTTACGAAATAATTTCTTGTACACGAGGGGGAGGAGAACGTACAGCGACTAGCCGGCAGTCCACGTCAGCTCCATGTCGTGAGATGTAGACCGCTCTGGCACGGTCACGCTCCCTGGTCCGTCGTCGTCGTCCTCCTCACGGTTGGTTGGTCTTCCTATTTTGGGCATTTCACCACCGCACGAGATTGCGACATGAAATTGGTGAGATTGCGGCTTGATTGGCACCGCAATGGCTACTTATTGGCGTTATGTGGCACTCTACATGCGACGTCAAGGGAACCATTTGATGCGTACATGTCAACCGTCGACTACTGACTACACCCACATCAGGTTGTCAGGTTTGCAGGTTTCATACTCAAACCATCATGCACACACAATAATGTAATAAAATCTGGGAAGTTGATTATTTTTAACGGTTCCCTTAAAATAGGATCCTTCATTGGTTCACTTCCTTTCATATGTAAGCTGCAAGTGTTTCTCCATGGGTATTTCAATAGGCTCCTGTTTTATCAAGTAAATCAAGGATATTTTTCTTTTGAAAGTGTACTTTTCTTGATATTGTAGTTTCAATCTCAGGACAATATTTCAATGTGCCAAGATCCTTTACGTGAAACCGCCTATATATGCAAAGCACTCTTTAACTTGCCAATGGACACTAGATCGTCTCATGCAGAACTGTTTTGTTTCACCAGAAGTATGACCTGGTGGTGTAGTTTATGACAAGGATGGAATCCAATTCGCCTGTAGCTCTTTTCCATAGCATGACCAATCCTTTAAGTAGTTGAACACAAGAGTTTATCCTTCTTGCTAATCCCCTTGTTTCTGATGGTAGATTCTAGTGCTTCCTTGACTATATTGAGCTTTGTTTGCCACCATAGTTGCTGCATCACATGACTGATTAATTCCAAAAACCTCCCTTTGCTTTTACTCTTGAAGAATAAGGGAGTATACTTTGTTCCCATTTAAAAGTAAGCTCATCAGTAAAATCTGTCCTCCGATGGCTGCAAATGACTCATTTAATCCAATTAAAAACTGTAATAACTATCCACGTGCTTCTTATCAGTAATTTGCCTTAAGAGCTTCACAAGTGCATGCTGGCAAAGATGAAAGTGAACCAAGCTCATCCCACAAGCTTTTGAATTTAGTAAATATGGTGCATAGAAATAGAATTTCCTTCCTGGTTTAATCTAGATATGGCTCTTCCAACCTAAAATAATATTGGAACATTGTTTTGAAACAAAAATCTTTTTTGAAGATCATTGCACAGATTAGAGGCTAGATCAGAATAAATTATATATACTATTTCCAGGATCAAGATCTACTGAATTTAAAAATCATAATAGTACTATATCATTAGACCAAATCCACATAATATAATCTCTAGGTGGTTCAACATAAGAGGGTTATCTCAAACTACTATCTACGAAGCACATTTTGTTCACAGCTCTCAAATTAAGCAATCTTTATTGTTGCACCCCTTGTGTAGTAGTTCTCACCATATAACACCTTAGAGACTAGGATGGTACTAGGATTGATCGAAGCCTGTAGGTAGTATACATGGACTAAAGCTTGATACTCCTGAAACTTGATTACTTGCAATTATCAAGCAATTTTCCTACACTATTCGACATTCTTCATCGAATATGGCCAATAGTGTGTAGATTGAAATCACTTGCCTAAACCATAATTGCAACACAAAGACCCCTTCATTATGATTTGAACGTGATTGAAGAGGATCCTCTGCTTGTTATTGTTGGGAACAATGATTCCTCTACGAATTTAAGCTTCAATAACCAATTTGATTTAGAAATTAAATCCCTAGTAATCAAGCACCAACTCTACTCTAATATCGTCTCGAGAACAAGAGCAACAAAGACAAATTGTGGTGGAGGAAGAAAATGAGAGTGAATGAATTCTACATTCCACATTCATCTATAATAAGGACCTAACCCAGTTCCTCCAAGGGCCAGGTTGGACTTAGATTCTGTAATTTTGAGTCAGCCCAAGCCCGACCTATGAAAAAACTCGACTGAACCGACGTAGTGCGATGTCTGCTTGGACTTAATTTTTTACTTGGTGGCCCATCTTGGTCCTTTTTGCACCTTTAGGTAACAACATTATCAATTGTTATAATTAAAAAATATGTAGAGTAGGAAACAACTATTCTTATGTCCACCTCATTTATAATTGACAGAATTAATATTGATATCATATTTTTTATAATTCCAATTTTAAAAGTTTGGTTTACCATTTTTGTTAAAGGTATATAACAACACTCACTTCAAAGAAGATGCAATATGTTGTAAACTTTCTATTCATCCTTTTTTAGTAAAGATGTTCACGAACATTGACTTTAAAGAAGATGCAATACATTAAAAAAATATGGACTTTTCATATTGTCATCATTCATAAAGCTTAGAATAATGTTACCAATTAATATATTTTAAAATTTTGTGGAGTAACTGATCAACAAACAAATATTCTTTTGTTATGTTCTTATTAAATTTCAAGTCTCATGTATTGCATTAACATTTTAAAAGGGAGGATGCTTCCTGTCACATCCCAAATTTTCCACATTAATTGAAACAAATTAAATTACGGGAAAATTAAAGCTAAACAGTAAATATCAAACTACCATGAACCTGTGTGTGCGACTAGGAGACTTCAAACTATATGCACTACGCTAAACGTCTGCATGCTAGCTCCTGCAAACCAAAACACGAGGAAAAACGTATGAGTGATAAAAGTCACCCAATACGCACCCCACGAAAACTACGGAAAACAAAACTATAATATATATTTCTTTTAAATTCATTTCGCAAACCATTTTCTCAAAACCTCATAAATCAGGCCCACACCGGCCAAAACTACAAACCAAGGCTCTACTAGCCCAAAACCACAAGCAAAGGTCCTCAATGGCCAAAACCACACACAGTGAGTCGAGAAGCCCGGCATCAGGCAACCAAACTTTGGCCACACACAGTCCACTGAGGAGCGACCACAGCGTTCTGCACTGCCACGGTGAAGCCACCCTATGTAGGAGCGATCACCGTCCCGCGATTCTCCTACTTGGAGAACCCTCACAAGCCAACCACTCCCTGGGAAGACTGTCCTGTCTCTCAGGACGTTACTAGATATGGGACACATGTCCCACCCACACTGGCCAGCACAGGGTACGCCTCCTCACGACGTCCTCCACACACGGTGCTTAGGAAGGAGTATCATACCTCCACACTCGACAACTCCCGAGCCTCAGTGCTCACAGCGACAGTAGGAGTATCATACCTCCCCGTCATGCCACAAGACACCACAACCGCAGACCACAACCCTAGCCTCGAGACGACAGTCAAGGAGTCTCATACCTCGAGGACCCGACGCCCCTCAGCCTCAGGTATCTCAGCCCTCGACCTCAACCAGGGAGTTACGCCTAATCATCCGAGAATATCGTTACATTCCCTGGTCCCGACGACACGGTCCCACACTGCCTCGGCCCGCACAAAGAAAATCAGGAAAACATTTTCCAAAATAAGCTAACTATTCCTTGAAATCCATCTTCCAAATCATTTTCATATCTTTTGAAAATTCTTCCAAAACCTCAACAAAGCGACGCGTCAGTTGTCTTAGGAGACCACTGCTGATCGCCCACAATCCTATATCAATGGGACAAAACACGATAATCCAAAAAGCCCTTGGAAAACGCATTTTATAACCTCATTTGGGCCCTGATTTGGCATGCTAAAAATCAGGCTCGGTATATCGAAATCTATTGATTCGGTCGATAGGGGTGATTCGGCAGGCCAAATCGACCAGAGGATTAAACTGACAGAAGTTCACTAATTCGGTATGCCGTTTTCATTTCGGTATGTCGAATTCTGCAAAACCAAAAAACGGCCCAAACCCTACTGTTCGAAATCACCCCAACTAGGACCTCCGATTGGACCCTCTAAATAAGCACCAAAAATCTTGCATAAAACATGGAATGTAGACCCTCGAGTCTACTCCAAATCCCAACAAACAAAACTAAAATCCATTCACCATGCTTTAAGATATAAAATCTGAAAGGCAGAAGGGTCAAAAGGACCCAAAACGCACCAACAATCATAAATGCTAATAAATTCGCTATAAATACACAATAAATTCTAGGAAAGTAAATTTACCTAGATTCCATGCAATCCTAGCATTTTCTACCAATTTCATGCTCTCTATTACATGAGGTGGAGATGCATATCTCAAAACGAGCTCCGGCGATTTACGGCAGACTCCCGGTGAACTCCGGCGCAACCACGGCCCCGGAAGCACTCCACAGCCTCTAGGACGCACCATGCAAGCACTCCACCCAATCTCTTCCTCTCTTGGTGCAGGATGCAGGGGAAAACAGAGGAAGTCGGGTGGAAGCACTACAAGAAAAATTAGAATTTGCGAGGACAATGAGCGAGGACTTAGCGAGGAAATGTCCTCGCAATAATATAACGAGGAAATATAGCGAGAACTGAGCGAGGAAATCTCCTCGCAATTAGTTAGCGAGTACATAGCGAGGAAATGTCCTCGTTAATGTCCTCGCTAATATAGGTATAAAATACCCTGACGCAGGACATTTAATCGTCTGCCTCTCTTACCCTAAATCCCTTCATCCGCCCTCTCTCGACGGTGCGTCCTTCGACCGCTGCAGTGCCACCGACCTCCGCAGTGCCCCGCATTGCCTCCTCGACGGTCCGCCCTCTCTCGACGGTGCGTCCTCCGACCTCCGCAGTGCCTCCCGTCTCTCGACGGTGCGTCCTCCGTCCTCCAACCTTCGCAGTGCCTCCCCTCTCTATGGAAAAGGAGAAGGAGGTGGAGAAGGAAGAGTGGGGGAAAGGGAAAGAAGGTGGGGAAGAGGAGAGACGCGCCGTTGAGGAGGAGGGGAAAGGAAGAAGAAGGAAGGAGAAGACGGCGATGAGCGGCGAGGAGTGTGGTGCGGCTTTATAGAAGGAAGAGTGGGGGAAAGGGAAAGAAGGTGCGGAAAAGGAGAGACGCGTCGTTGAGGAGGAGGGGAAAGGAAGAAGAAGGAAGGAGAAGACGGCGATGAGCGGTGAGGAGTGCGGTGCGGCTTATAAAGCCTGCACCCGCAGTAGCTAGGAATGTGCTCACCTGCGCGTCTCAGCCACCGACACACCGCGCGAGTAACCAACCAACAACCCCCAAACACGGGCCCCATGCGGACCCCACACTGGGCCCTACAAGGACCCTCACCCGGGCCCCACACGCACAATGCCAAACCACGCACAGGGACACGCAAGCAGAAGCCGGCCCAAGCGGCCCAAGCCCAAAAGCACAGTACCGCACAACGGGCTTCAAAACAGTAACACCCGTCCAGGAATAAAATTCATAAAATGTAAATAATTACAGAAATGAATTTTACGGGTGTTACACTTCCTCCAGTCTTTTTTGTCCTTGCTTTCCACATTTGACCCATCCATATCGCTAACCACCATCCATATTCTACCCTATCTGATTACAAATTGCATCATGTATCTTGTCTTGTTGCATACACAAAAAGGATGTTTTTAATCACTTTTCCATCATTTTTAAATTCTACTCTTTTTAATTAGAGCTATATATTTTTGTATATATTTGATGTGTATGTTTTAATTAACCGCAAGTGTACGACGTACATGATAGCACGTCGACAAATATAGATCGATCCTATAGATAAAAGAGTTTCTAAAATAAAGATTAACTATTAATTATTGAAAAGCTTTGGGAGAGATGATGTTTAAAAGCTGACACCTAAAAATAGTTGAGAGCATGCGAAACCACCGCGGGCGACCTCAGGGTTCCGGCCGCCTCAAAACCTCAGATCTGCTGTGCCAAGCTACTCGTTTCGACTGGAAAGCTTTTAAATCTAGCCTTATTGAGGAGGAAATCTCCGATGCACCTCCATCTCTGGATAAATCTCGTCGATCTAAGAAACGCTCCAAGATGAGATCTACTGGGCAGGTACGCGGCTCCGGTGAGGTAATCTCTTCCCCTCTCGGGCCTGGACCAGTTCCCTTTACTGGTACCCCCTCCTTACCTGCTTCCCCCTGTTCTTTCGACGATCTGTCGAACGGAACTAGAATTGCATGGAGCAAGTCGGGAAGATTCACTTATCTGCACATCTCTGCAGGTTCTTCCCCTTGTCTATTACCCTTATGCAATTATAGCCCTACTGTTATTTTGGATTCTATGTTTTGTTCGTGGAATTTTGCCTTCTGTTGGTATAATAATATACGATCCTACTATATTTATGAAGAATACGCCTTGGACTGTTTTCTTACATTCCCCAATTTTTTCTGGCACCGTCTCCACAAGCCAAAGGACGGAATAATAAAAGGAACTAGGGCTGCTCTCATCCGGGAAGAACCCTATTCATGTGATGCTCTGCCTGAAAATGTTATTATTCCTACTTGCAATATGGCTAGTAGTTTTATTTTGGGAGAAAATAGTCCCTCTGCTTCTGATGGGGGTCTTTATTCCCATCTTGTTCCTTCCACTCCGATGAGCAACAAGGCAGTCGGGGCTCATCGGAGATCTAGCTCCGATAGCTGGAGGGGGCGGGGCTCCCCAGATGCTGTCACGCTGTCCAATTTTGCAAAAAAACCCTCCTGTTCCATTTGGAATTACACGACATTTAGCCCACCATTAACTTCTGATTTTATGGCTATCACCTCTAATAATCCCTCTAATGGTACTGACTACCCCTTTGTTAGCACCAATTCACCGTCTAAGCAACACATTTCCAATAATTATCATTCTGATAATTTTATTAATCCAGCGAGGGTCGTTTCAAATTCAATGGAGCCCTCTGACGGCTGCTCTTCTGTAAGTCTCGTGAAAAGTGGCGTGTCTCATCGCATTAACTGCACACCATGCCCTAGTATGCTGAGTGAGCATAACATTTACGTTCCTTCGCGAGTGGGTAATATTTCTGATGTAGAGATTCTTTCTGACATTGTTAATAATCCCACTATTGGCACTAAATATCCCTCTATTAGCGCCGATTTATCGTCTAACCATCACATTGTTACTAATTATCAACCCGATAATGTTGCTGACCATGCGATGGTCGTTTCAAATTCTTTGGAGCCAGCTGACGGCTGCAATTCCGACGTTTTCGTGAACAGTAGCGCCGCTCATTGCTTTAATTGCGCGCCATGCTCCAATACGCTGAGTGAGAACAACATTTTTGCTTCTCAGTGGCTTTCTTCGCGTGTGGGTAATATCTTTGACGAAGAGATGTTTTCTGACATCAAAAATAATATAGCCGCCTTTCTCCGTCCTCTTCTCTTACTTTTTCCACTGACGGACGATTTCCCTCCTCTGGCTCAAGATACGCGGTCCTTGCGTCTCCAGTTAAGCCTTCTTCCCCCGTCCTTACTACTGGCAGACGATCTTCTCCTTCTCCTTCTCGTGTTACTGGTGCTTCGTGTTGCAGCTTCTCGCTACCCGAAGAATAGAGTGGTGATTGGAAAAAAAATTCAGGAAAAAAGCCCGTCCTCCCTGGGTAAGTTTCTGTATACTTCATGGTAGATGTTTTAGGTGTGGTTTAAGGGGACATGAAAAAAAAAGTTGCAAATATAATGGTTCTTGTTTTAATTGTAAATCCCCCTCTCATTCTGTAGCATTATGCAAATTCTTTCAGGACACGCACATGGCTTCCCCTCACCCTTCTATCATGAACCTTGTTGGTCTCCCCCCCAAAATCCAACTATGTTAACCCCCACTGAGACTGTCTGTAGCCAACATCAGTTTTTGTCACGAAGTGCTATAATCACTGCCCACCCTCCCAATCTCACCAGGGAATCTCTAGTGGAACACATACGGACTCGCTGGGCTGTTGCTGAACCACGTCCACCTACTCCCATACACGTGCCAAGTAATTTTAATATTAATCCATGCATTTCTTATTCTCTACATGACAATACTCCAGTTGCATGTTCTGATTTTTCTGAGGGTTCTTCTCCTGATCTATATGATAATACCAGTCATTTATTGCATGATGTACTAACATGGAATTCCTATGATCATTTTAGCAGTTTTGCTGAAAAAATTGGAATTACCTTTAAGTCCTTAGCTGAAGTTAAATCTTTTTACAATTTAGTCAGAAAAGACCAAGGTTTAGCTCACTTAAACCTAAATGATGATCCTTATATCTTTGAGAATTTTGCTTCTCTTTCTATATCTCAAAGTAATTAAATGTTAATAGTAGCATGGAATATTAGGGGTATGGGAAGTGGTGGAAAAAAAAGAGTCATTCGTAATCTGGTTAGATCAAATAAATGCAATATACTTATTATTAGTGAGACTAAACTTGAAACCTTCTCTCCCAACCTTTTAAATAATATAGGTGGAGGGAGGTATAATTACTCAATGGTCTTTTCTCCCTTCATTGGGTGCCTCTGGGGGAATTCTCATTGGCTGGGATGATAATCTGTTTACTATATGTGATACCATTGTTGCAACATATAGTATATCTCTGTCTTTCAAGAACAACTCGGATAACTTTGAATGGTGGCTCACAGGTGTATATGGGTTGTGTGTTCCGGGGTTAAAGAAAAATTTTATTGAGGAATTGGACACCATTAGTAATAAAGTTAATTCTAATTGGGTCATAGGAGGAGATTTTAATATGAGAAGGTATTCGAATGAACACTCCTCTATTCGTGGTTTATCTTATCATATGAAGGATTTTAATGAATTTATTGAAAATCATTGTCTAATTGATATTTCCCCTAATAATTGTAAATATACTTGGTCAAATTTTCACGATCAACCCACGATGGTTAGATTGGATAGATTCTTGATTACAACAGGCTGGGGGGATAAATATCCTGATTCTTTTTGTATGGGAAAATCTAGAGTTATCTCTGACCACATACCTATCACACTTAGTACAATTCCATATGATTGGGGGCCTCCTCCTTTTAAGTTCTACAAGTCCTAGTTTTTAATTGACGGATTCTCCAGTTTCATTGAACATTGTTGGCGTAACTCCTTAGCCATTTGTGTGTCTATATCTCCTCTGGCCAGATTTGCATATAGATTAAAATATCTGAAAAAACATATTGCCCTATGGATTGCTCCTATTAGGGAACAAAGGAAAAATAGACTTAAGACTGTGGAATCACAAATCGCACATATTGATTCACTATTAGAATCCTACAATACTTCAGCTATTTTGCGAGGAAAATTGAGGGAGTTTAAGGATGAACATCACTTACTACTTCAAGAACAGGAAGCATATTGGAAACAAAAATCCAGAATCCAATGGCTTAAAGAAGGAGACCTCAATACGAAAATTTTTCATAACATGGTAAAATATAGGAGAAGAGTGAATGCTGTTCATTCCCTAATTATTAATGGCATTCAGTAACAATCCCCATCCTTAATATGTAAAGAAATAGAAAATCATTTCATCAGGCAATTTAAAAAAACAAATAGAATAATACCTTTCTTTCATTGGGATACTCTAGTGCCAAACAAAATCTCTAATCCAAATATTTTGGAAAGCCCTTTTTCTTTGGAAGAGATCCAACTGAGTGTTAAATCATTGCCTGGGGAAAAAGCTCCTGGTCCTGATGGCTTCCCACTGTGCTTCTTCCAGCACTTCTGGGATATTATGAAATATGACATAGCAGAAATCTTCAACAACCTACATTCCTCCACTGACTTGGAATATCTGATTTACATTAACCAAACTTTCATTTCTCTTATTCCTAAAAAAGAAGGTGCTAAAGAGATAAAAGATTTTAGGCCTATTAGTTTTGGTTAATAGTCTTTACAAAATTATATCGAAGACTTTAGCAACGAGATTCACTCCTGTTATCAACAATATCATTGATAATTCTCAATGTGCTTTTCTTGCCGGGAGGTACATTGGTGACTGTTTTTTAGTTGCTCAGGAAACCTTACATTACATGAAAGTAAACGCTATTCCGGGCCTTATTCTGAAATTAGATTTTGAAAAGGCTTTTGATAATGTCAATTGGGATTTCTTGATGGAGGCGCTTAAAGGCTTAGGTTATGGAAATAAGTGGAACACTTGGATTAAAATTTGCATTTCATATGCTAAGTTCTCAGTCCTAGTTAATGGTTCCCCTAAAGGATATTTCCAAGCTTCTAATGGGCTAAGACAAGGTGACCCCCTATCTCCATTTCTCTTTATTGTGGTCACACTTGTGTTGAATAGGATGCTATCACTAGCAATTGAAAATAATCTAATATCAGGAATCCAATTACCTAATGGTGGTCCCAATATATTGAATATTCAATATGCAGATGACACCATACTATTTCTATCTACTAAAGAGGACAATCTAATAAATATTAAGAGAATACTCTGTTGTTTTCAATCTTACTCAAGATTGAAAATCAACTTCCATAAATCATCAATTACTGGTTTGGGAATTTCTGAGGACTTCATACAGAGAGCTTCTCAAATCTTGGGATGTGGCATTGAGAAACTTCCTATTAAGTACCTGGGTTTACCACTGCATTTCAGGAAACCTAACTACCAAGATTGGTCCCCGATAATAGAAAAAATTACAAAAAACTATTACACTGGAAGGCTAAATTCCTATCTTTAGGGGGAAGGCTTACATGGGTAAATTCTGTATTATCTGCCATTCCCACTTATTACCTCTCTGTTTTACATCTACCAGTCAGGGTAGAGAAAGCAATTGATAAAATAAGAAGCGGATTTCTCTAAAATTCCTTATCTTCTAATACTGTTCGCCATTTAGTTAAATGAATAACACTTTGCAGATCAAAAGAACAAAAAGGATGGGGTATCATTAACTTAAGACACTTCAATTTGGCACTGAAATGTAAAATACTTTGGCAACTTTTATCTAGCTCCTACTCATTGAAATGGAAAGATGTAGTCAAAGCAAAATATTTTGTTAGGAACGGTCCGGGTGCTATCCTTAATGTTTCAAATGGCAGATCCTCACCATTATGGTTAGAACTCAAAAACTGTTTTCTGGGAAGGAACACTATTTTCTGGGAAAATAGATGGTGGAATGGAGAAATATTAAAAGATAGCATGCCTGACATATACCATCTGGCAAAATTTAAGTAAGCTTCTGTCTCTAAAATTTTAGAGACAATTTCTGCAGATCCTGATAAACTATTTACTAATCCCTTGACACCTGAGGATGTTGAATACTTACAGGTTCAAGTAGAAACCTTATCAAACATATTCAACAACACAAGACTAACAGAAGGAGAGGATTCATTAATATGGAAACCCACCAGTAAAGTATTCACTGTTAAATCTTGTTATGATTTGTTAAATGATGGTGGACACAGATTCAGATATATGCATGAAATCTAGGATTATTGGGTGCCACTTAAAACCAAACTCTTTGCATGGTTAGTTCTTTGCAATAAAATCTTGACCAAGGATAATCTATTTAAAAAAGGCTGGTTTGGTTCTGAATTATGTATTTTCTGCAATAATAATTGTGAATCTGCCAAGCACCTATTTTTATTCTGTCCTTTCACGCAGTCCATTTGGAATGCTTTCACTGATGGGTGCATTTATCCTGCTATACTTTCTGTTGAAGATTTATTTGTTATTCCCCCTGTGCTGAATTTTGAAACACCCTTAATAGGCTCTCACACTTTTGTTCAAGTCTTTTTATGGTCTGTTTGGAAGGAAAGAAATAATAGAATATTCAGGGGCACTCACAGAAATTCCTATATGATTACCAATGATATTATTTCCTTGTTTCACTATTGGATAGAATGTCTGGGCACAGGTTTTGAAAGGAATGAAATTCTACAATCTTTATCCTCATTCCAGCAAAAGAGAGAGATGGAGCAAGCTTCGATGGCTCCTAATATTCCCCAGCAAGGAATGGATTACAATACCTCAACACTTGCTGTAGACACCCCGATTTTGAGGTGACCCAGGAATGAGTATCCCTATGTTGCTTTGGATGCGATCAGCCCTTAAACCGAGCCCCAAACCCATTAGCCAGAGCCCAAATCAGACATCTGTGCTAGGGCTGGCGCACCAACTTGGCGCACCAAG
>JAMKQA010021469.1:0-29431 GCA_024699735.1 Posidonia australis | reverse complement strand
CCAATAGCACACTACATTACTATAGCCAATGCAGCTGGCGCTGCCATCACCAATTTCACCAATTCATTCAGTAGTTTCATCAATTCAATCAGCAATCCCTCTAGTACAGTTAGTAGTTTCACTAGTGCAGTCAACAATTCCAACAATATCGTCTGCAATATCACCATGTCAATAAGCAATCTCACCAGGTTAGTCTGTAGTCTCATAGGCACAGTCAACTGCTTCACCACTATCGTAGATATTACTACCACCACTGTTTGCAACACCATCGATGCATTCAGTAGTACAATCAGTGTGGTTGTCAACACAACCAGCACCACAACTGGTAGTATAGCTAGTAGCATGATGTGTAGCTCGGTTGGAAGTAACAGAGCCATTAGAGTCGGAGAGACAAGAGTTGGAACAAGCCTACACATACTACATGGACCTCGCATTCGACAAGGAAGGTGGGGGCGATGATGTTGAACTCCACATTGATAGAATGCTCAACAACTTGGAGGTTTTGTTCCAAGAGTAACTAGCAGTATTGGCTGAGGATGCAACAAAACATTGAAGGTTATAGAAAGGAAAAGCCATAATGGAGGCTGATGAGCTGATGTCACCCTGATCGCAATAGGACTAGTCAATGGTCATCGCCATAGAAGAATCAAGGTTGTCATCCATCAAGCTAAAAGAACGTATCACCTAGGCATCTACATGGGAAGAGTTGAGGTGGTACATCTAGCAAAAGCCTCACCTGATGGTGGGTGAGGGGCAAAAAAAATTGCTGAACTAGGTTTGGGCAGAGGCCCAGGTGGAAACAATCCCATCATTCAGTAGGAGGTACCGTTTGATTAGCAACATCCCTTGTAAATATAGAAGAAAAACCCAAAAAAATAAAATAAAAATACAAAAAACCTGGTAGCCCGTTCAATAGCTTTGGCATAAGGTGTGTTGCTAGTTTGTCCCCTCCTGTCTGGGGTCGTGTCGGTGTTAGTAGAGGGTACAGTTCCATGCTACTGTAGGAGATGAGGCCACCAACGCACCACCCATTCATTGCATGCGCTTTGGCCAGGATTTAGAGCAGGGACCTTTCTTTCTTTCTAGCCTGAGTCAGAGACCCATTTACTGATGTGTGATCCTAAAGTAGACAGCCTGGTAGGACACACTAGATCGGTGAGAGAGAGCATAATAGACGCATCCACGTGCATGAATGCCAATCATGCCACTTTAATAACTGCATCTTGTTGCTAGTTTTAACACTGGTAGTTTTCTTTTTTCCAGGATAGAGCATGAGTTCCTTAGCCAGTGCTCGAGCGTTCCTGCCTTGATTCACCTATTTGCGATACTTCGTTGTTGATCATCTTTTCTTGGGTTATTTGTCACTTCGACGATAGCTCGTCTTAGGATTCATCCTCTCATTTGCCACCACAATCCCATTTGCATCCGTTCCTAGTCAGCCATGGTCTAGTGCACCAGCAAGCCTCTCTCTACCACTGTTGCTCAGGAGGGCACTCCATTTTCGGTCTCACCTACCCTTATTGTGACTTCAGTTGTTCACTCTGTCCTCTTCGTGCATCACGAAGGCTCTGTCCCCTACACCATAGGACATTCACAGACTTTGGCTAGTCTAGAGCCAAGAACTGAGTCTATCTCGGTGACCCCTGCTCGGGTTCCAGATGTATCACTGACGGCCTCGCTCCCTCAGGGCCTTTTCTCTTTTAGCACTCAGCCCACCACGGCAACATCCCTTGTAGGTTCCCTGCCTCCAGGGCAATTTGTATTTATTCTGTCTTTCACATCCAAACTGTTGACTATGCCACTTCACACTGTCCCTAAGGGATCTCCTTCCGTACAGGTAGAATATCTATTGGCCCTCGCTCAGATGATCGAGGGCATGGCCTTTGCTTTTCACTCAGCTATGGACCCCACCGTTCCTGAGGTCCCTCAATAGCCAGCTCCGGTGTTCCAGGCATCACCTTTTGCACCACCACCTCAGCCCTCACCCTAGCTCCTCATAGTACCCACAGTAGGGGTGACACCACTGCCTCAGACACACCATCTCACCGCACAGCATTCTACTCCAGAATCTTGTGGCCAGCCCCTCGGGTTGGTTGGAGTATAGCATCCACAGAGCCTGCAACTTGGCGTTGTACTACTACAACAGCTGCTACTCCCGCATTCAGCACCGCCTGCCACACAACTTTCTACTCATCCACCTCCCACACATCATCAGGTTCAGGCACCTTCATTCCCACAATCACATCCAAAACTTCTGCACGGATAGGTTGGTCATCATGCCACAGCACCAGGAGGCATGATAGTGGACTTGGAGGAGCACCTAGGTGCGACTCACATAGCATATACGACTGTTCCCCCTACTGCATCACCCTCGTCGGCAGCAGCTCCAAACACCATCCACACTAGGGTGGGTGATCTTGAGAGAGCACCTCGACAAGTGCGGGGAGGCGACCGCCAACCCTACGGATTCTGGAACCTCTGCTATTTCCCAAAGGCGACACTCCCACTGCATTTTCAAATCCAAGACTTTGAAAAATATAACGGTAAGGGTTGCCTCATTTCACACCTTAGGGCATATTGCAGCGACTTCGCTCAGCTTCAGGCTGACGAGATGCTATTGATCTGCCTTTCCAGATGAGTCTCATTGGTCCAGCCCTCAAATGGTTCACATCACTTGACATGGGCTCGATCAAGACTTGGAACAACCTTTCACAGGCGTTTATGGACCAATATGCTTTCAATCTCGACTTGGTCCCAAAGAGGGAGGATCTTGTCGCCCCAAGACAAAAACCCCATGAGCCGTTTGGGGAGTACGTCGGCCGCTGGCATGCCCTAGCATCACAAGTGAGAGATAGACCCTCCGACGAGGATTCTATCGAAATTATTATTCAAGGCGCGCAACCAAATGTTGGGGCTCTGTTGAGCATTCAGCCTATTACTACCTTTGCATCTTTGATTCGGACGGGTGCGTGTGTAGAGAGCTCCCTTGGCAATGACAGCTTTCCTGCACTTGCCACCTTCACCAAGCAAGCCACCTCTCTGGATCACCATGCCAGTAGTAGCACTCATAACGGTGCTGGCATCAGTTACCCTAAGAGGAGGGATCCTTCCAAGCTTGCCGTCGCATATGTAGGGTCGCCCGCCATGCTTGTCAATGTGGTGAACCAACCAAGCCTGAATCAACTAGTCTATGCACCTACACCTAGGGCACCGTGCACGCCATAGATCACCACCACCGCCCAACCGGTGTATCCCACGGCACTGGTTTGTCAAGGACCCTGCTTAGGGCAAAGACGGCCTCAGCGTGCTACACGATCGTACACCCCACTTGTTGAGACACTGAATGTCGTCCTCCCCTCGGTGGTGTCACTCCAGAACCTTCTAGAGGTACGCCCCACACTAAATCCTCTTCCGACGTGGTACAACACGAACCTCCATTGCAATTTCCATCACTGTGTGGGTCATTCAACAGATAATTGCATAGCTCTTCGGAATGTCGTTCAGGATTTGATTGACCGTAAGGTCATCATCATTGACACACAGGAGGCACACACTACACCAGCACCACCACCCCTATGTGCACAAGCACCACTTGCCTATCCCAACAATGTCAACTAGCCCATGCCTGCACATAACAACTCAGCAAGTGTTGGGGCCTCAGGAATCCATTTCCTTTCTGCTTTTGGGTCTACAACATTCATGGCGGACCCCTCCGATCCGATCCATACTATTGATGAGCCCTTCCCTACCCATTGGTATCGTTTGAGTCGTGCCGGTTCTGAGTCAGCAATTCACATGATACGGTTGACTACAAGGGTGGAGCGTACTACCGCTCTATCGGTCGTGCACTTTGCGGCACCCATTTGCCTACTCGCTCGACCTGTGCCTCCCACACTATCCAGCTAGACCATCTTTCGGTCAGCCTAGTGTCGACGCCATTGGAACTAGCAGTACGTACCCCTCTTGTGGTCAACCTGACGAGGGACACTCACTGTGTACCCTATGATTATGCAGTAGAGATGTGTGTAGAGGTCACCAGGTCAGGGAGGGAGTATAGACTGCTAGTGCCAGCCACCCAACTCGATCGTTCAGCATCTACCCTTCACCAGCCAACTACTCAACCCTCCAGGATGGCCCCCTTGTTCAGTTCCTACCACTTCAACCAGGCAGGAGCAGCTCTCTGCCGATATCACGTCTCAACTTAAGAAGGTTAAGGCTGACATCTCTATTTAGTATCTCATCCATACTTATTCTGAACATCAAGAGGCCTTCCTCAGGGTCTTTCAGGCTGCTCATGTCTCTCCCACCATAGAGCTGTCCACTCTTGAAAATATGGTGGGCATGATCGTAGAGCCTCATGCCATTTCTTTCTCTAGTGAGGAATTACCTCCAATAGGATTCAACTATAACCAGCCCCTGTTTATTACAGTGCAATATCGGAGCTTCAAAATTCCCCTTACCCAGGTTGATAATAGCGTGGGCCTAAACGTTTGCCCTTTGCACACAACAAATAAAATCGGATTCAAAGCCGAGGATATCATACTAGCTACAATGGGAATGACGGCTTTCGATAACATGCATCACGACGTGCTAGGGATATTGGTTATTCCTCTCACCATAGGGCCTGTAGTCTTTGATGTCGAGTTCTATATTGTGGATCTAGAGCCTTCTTTCAATCTCCTACTTGGGAACCCTTGGCTGCACAAGCATCAGGCGATCCCCTCGACCCTCCATCATATGGTTAAGTTGCACTGGGGCAATGACGTAGTTGTTGTCATGGTGGAAGATCTTAACAAAGAAAAGGTCTAGTCGGTCTCCCCTGTCTCACTCCAGACCATTCATTTCGACACCAAGCCATCTGACGTCATGTTCTGGGTCAATCGTTTCGAGCCTGTTAATTACATTCTGGCTCTCGAGCATGTCAATTACCTAACCATTCGCGATAATCCCCTTCGGATAACTGAAAACGTGTGTCACAAATGGGGGTATAAGAAAGGAATGCCACTCAGGCGACACAACCAAGGAATCTCTGAGCCCATCCAGGTGGAGGAAATGCATGAGTTCGAGGGACTATGATACAAGTGGCAGTTGAACAATGACGGATATTCGCGTGCTAGGAGACATAAGAAGATCTTTATTTCGTCGGACCTTACTAACTTTGTGAGTGCAGGGATACCTAATCCCAATTAGAGCCAGGCCACTGTAGAGAAGAGCCGACGTCAGATTGTGCAGCCACCGCCTCAACTGCCTACAACCATATTGACAACATCAGCCTCCACCCCAACAACGAGCCCCGCAGTGATAGTCCTACAAGCAGTTGCGTCAGCAGATCCATCAGTGTAGTCAGTCAGTCTTGGGCATCACTTACAGTGGTCTCAAATCTAGCTAGCAGAGGCCCACAATCCAAACAAGCCAGTGGCAGAGCAGAGTGCCATCTAGTATGCTGATTGCGCCATGGAAGAAGATGAGAGAGTTAGCAGGGCAGTTCAGTTGAGTGACCAAGTTAGCGACTTAGAGCTGTTGTTTCAAGAGCAGTTGTCAGTACGGGCCGAAGATGCAGCCGAGCATCAAAGGCTGAGAAAAGGAAAGGCTAAGGCCTCAAAATCAAAGCCATCAACCCTTCACTAGTAGCCAGACCACTCATCCAACATGGTCCTGGCTGAGTCAGTACCAGAACCCACTAGACCATTAGAGTTAATCTCTTTGGAGCTAGGGGGTAGGTCTAGATGGTACACACAACCAAAGCCTCACCTTAAGCAAGGTGAGGGTAAAAAAAAAAGACCCTAAGTTATGCTTAGGAGGAAAGTGAGGCAACATCACCCCTATCAGTCAGTAGTAGGACAGTCGCCAGTCAGTATCACCCCTTTTACATACTATAGAGAATACAAAAAAAAAATCAAAAAACCCAAAAAGACCAGAAAAATTAGAAAACTTAAAAAATCAAAAAAATAGTATCAGGAGTCGATAAAACAGAGCAACCAGTCAGTAGACCCTGCGGTCAAAGAGTCAGAGGTCACGTAGTGTAGATATACGAACACCAAAGTCAGTGTGACCATTATGAAGAACCATTAGGGGCAGAAATCAAAGCACATCCTCTCCTTCGATGTCACTGACCCAACCTTCAAAGAAGAAATCCTATCAGAGCTCATTGCTTATAAGGAAGAAGATGATGACATGGATGAAAATAGTAAGACACCCGAATTCCAGCCCCACAACAATGATCCAAAGGGGCCAAACATGCATGTCGAGGAAGAAACTGAACAGGTGAACATCAGTACAACAGAGGATGCCAAAGAGGTACTCATCAATGCTAAGTTGGCACCACAGGCTAGGGCAGATTTCATAGCATTCTTGAAGGAATACACAGATGTCTTCGCATGGAGCTACGATGACATGGTTAGTCTGGACGTCGAAGTGATGGTACATACATTACCCCTAAAGCCTAATGAGAGGCCAGTCAAGCAAAAATTCCGGAGATGGCGACCCTAATGGATATTGAAGCTCAAGGAAGAAATCATGAAGCAGCACAAGGTGAACTTCCTCAAAGTGGTGCTATACTTAGAGTGGTTAGCAAATGTTGTCCCAATGCCAAGGAAAGACGGAAAGGTCCGTATGTGCATTGACTACAGAGACCTCAACAAGGCGAGTCCCAAGGATGATTTCCCACTTCCTCACATAGACGTCCTAGTGGACAATACAGCCGGGCACAAAATGTTATCATTTATGGATGGTTTCTCAGGGTACAACCAGATCAGGATGGCCGAGGAAGATATGGAGAAGACATCCTTTATCACCCGCTGGGGAGTTTTCTGCTATCGTGTGATGCCATTTGGGCTCAAGAATGCAGACACTACTTATCAAAGGACAATGAACATACTTTTCCATGACCTCATGCATCAAGAAATAGAGGTCAATGTAGACAATATGATTGCCAAGTCCAAAGAGCTTGAGGAGCACCTGGTCTATTTGAGAAAGCTGTTTGACTGCCTCAGAAAGTGCAAACTCTGTCTTAACCCCAACAAATGTATATTCGGGGTGTCTTCTGGCAAGCTTTTGGGATACATCATTAGTCAAAGGGGAATCGAGGTTGACCCTAGTAAAGCAAGAGCTATCAATGACATGCCTCCCCTTACTTCTGAGAAGGAGGTTCAAGGTTTATTGGGCCGATTACAGTATATCAGCCAGTTCATCGCACAGCTTACGCCTATCTGTGAGCCTATCTTCAAGCTATTAAGAAAGAACGCATAGGGCCATTGGAATGAGGAATGTCAAGCCGCCTTCGACAAAATCAAGCAGCTTCTCACAAAAATCTCGTCTTGGTTCCACCCACACTAGGATTACCTTTGTTGCTATATCTCTCCACCACTCAGCACTCCATGGGTGTGGTCCTTGGGCAACACAATGAGTCGGGACGTAGGGAGAGAGTCATCTACTACCTGAGCAAGAAGTTCAATGATTGTGTAGCCAGGTATAGTCCCATTGAGAAGATTTGCCTATCCCTTGTCAAGGCCACCCAACGCCTCAGACACTACATGATGACATATCCGGTCCTTCTCCTATGCCGACACAACCCTATGAAGTACTTGTTCCAAAAGCCGGCATTAGTGGGATGATGTGTGAAATGGTAGGTGATGCTATCTCAATACGACATTACATTTGTCACGCAAAAATCAATGAAAGGGCAAGTAGTAGCAGACCACCTACGTGACTTACCACTACCAGAATACGAGCCTTTGTAGACACAGTTCCTGGATGAAGACAACCTATTTGCCATGGGAGATACGGATTCTGAGGAGCCAGAAGACAGGTCCTGATGGCATCTATACTTTGACGAAGCCGTTAACAGGAGGGGTAGAGGAATCGACGCAGTATTGTCGCACCACAAGGACAAATGACCTCCTTTTCTAGAAAGCTCACCTTTGAGTGCACCAACAATGATGTCAAGTACGAGGCATGCATCTTGGGATTGCAAATCACATTAGAACATGGTGCACGAAAGCTACAAGTACATGGGGATGTCATGTTAGTCATATCGTAGATCAATAGTGACTGGAAAACCAACGATCCAAAGCTCATGTCATATCACGAGTACCTCCTACAGCTCGTCGAGGAGTTCGAAGAAGTGGACTTTTCCTTCATGAGTAGAGCCAAAAATTTCTACATAAATGCACTGACAACCCTTGCTGCCTGGCTCTCAATACCTGAAGAGCGCATAGTTGATGTATCAGTCACCCGAGCAGAGCAACCCGTCCACTACATGTGCATAGAGGTAGTGGACCCGTCAACAAAGCTTCCATTGTATCACAACATTAAAAACTTCCTAGAATTAAGTGATCTCCTAACCGGCACATCAGCAGCAGATAAGAAGACATGGCGCAGCTGGCGTCAAGATATGTGTTGGGCGAAGGGCATTTGTGTAGAAGATCATATAACCAGATGCTTTTGTAGTGTGTCAACAAGAAAGAAGCCGATACCTTAATGCTTCAAATCCACGTCGGGACATGTGGCCCCCACATGAACGGAATATTATTAGCCAAGAAGATCATGTAATAGGGCTACTTTTGGTCAACTACAGAAGCAGATTGTTGTCGATACGTGCGCAAATGTCACAACTGCCAAATTCACAGGAACTTCATACATGCTCCCCCTCAGTAGCTACACAGCATGTCTTCACCGTGGCCTTTTTCTACGTGGGGAATAGATGTTATCGAAGCCATCCATCCGGCATCATCCAAAGGCCACAGTTACATCCTGGTGGCCATAGATTACTTTACCAAATAGGTGGAAGCTGCCTCTTACAAGATTGTCACAGCCATAGCCATAGAAAAGTTGATCAAGAACAACATCATAGCCCGATACGGGGTGCCACACTCCATTATCTCAGACAATGATAAGAATTTCATAGCTCAAAGGTTGGAGGATTATTTGCAGAGCCTCAAGATCAAACATCATAGATCCTCCTCATATCGTCCACGGATGAACGGTGATGTGGAGTCAGCAAACAAGAACCTGAACAAGATCCTAAAAAAGAGCACTGAGATGCACAAGGATTGGCATGAAAAGCTTTTCAATGCACTATGGGCCTGCAGAACTTCGGTCTAGTCATCAACAAGGGTGACACCTTATTCATTGGTATACTGTATGGAGGCTGTCCTACCAGTTGAAGTAGAGGTCCCATCACTCAGAATCTTGAAAGAGGTCGAACTAGAAGAAGCAGAATGGGTTGAGGATAGATGCAACCAGCTGAATTTGATTGACGAGTGCAGACTACAAGTCATGCACAATGCCCACTGCTACCAAGGAAGAATGGCGAGATCTTATCAGAAAAGAGTCTGACCTAGGAGCTTTACACTAGATGATCTGGTTCTGTGGGCCATACATCTCCCTAACGGTCAAGGCAAATTCCGACCTAACTGGCATGGTCCCTATATCATCAAGCAAGTCTATATGGGAGGTGCAGCAATCCTTGAAGACATGGACAACGTCAAGCTATCCGAGCCAGTCAACGCATGTTATCTAAAGAAATACTATCAATGAGTGGAAGGCGTGTATCCTCACCTTGCAAAGTATCCTTTCGTACATCATGCACCATCCACCACTCCATCATGCATACATATTTCTATAATAAAAAGGCAATCCATGTGCATCTAATCCACAACATTTGCTCTTTTTTGCTTTCGTGCTTATCAGCAACTTAAGCATATCAATAACTGCATGCATCTATACATAAACACATGAACATCATATCCCGATGACGAAAATCGGAATAGCTAGCCTACTTGAGAAGGGTCTATACCTCTTCAATTGATACTACCCAGACACTCTAGTGAACGAGGGAGCCACCATTCGACCATGATTAGGCAAAATGTCCAAATTCCTATAGGGACTTACACCTCCAGAGGGAGACAAAATATTAGGAGTGAGCGTGAGTGTGAGCCAAAAGAAAAATAAACATATCCACAAGGACACAAAAGAAATAAGGAGACAAAAGTCGCAGACAGAAGCTAGCCCTGAAAGAGAAAGGCAAGTAAGCAAACTCTACCCCTATCACTTACCTTGGGGAGGATTCGAAGCAAGCATCCAATGAATCCAAATGACCAAAGGGACTAGCCACCCCTCGCACATAATTACAGCTGCCCCATCCAAATTTGGATGCCCATTACCCTCGAGCAGGGGTTAGAGTGAGCCTACAAGTCTAAAAGGGAGAAAAGAAATGATCCAAAAGTCAAAAAAGTAGGTTTAAGTCCCCAAACGTTTGGCACGGAGCCTAATCTACCAAATCACTCATTTTGGAGAGCCACCCACAGCCTAGAAGTTTGGGTAGTGTCACATGAATCGAGGTCTTCTCCTCTTCTCATAGCAGGCATAATTAACATTCCAAATCCTGAGGGTGATACAACATGACACTATCATTCTTGCATGCATTATTGTTTGTCCACTTTTTCTCGTGACTCCTCTAAGTCCGGAGGAGATTGGAGTCACTGGTTCCTTGAATCCTAGGACCAGTTATTTTTCCTTTTTGCCCCATGACTCCTCTAAGTCTGGAGGAGATCCGAGCCACTGATCCTTGAATCCTAGGACTAGCATTTTTTCCTTTTTTCTCGTGACTCCTTTAAGTCTGATGGATATCCTAGACATTGTTTCCTTGAATCCTAGGAAAAACCTTTTTCCTTTTTGCCTCGTGACTCCTCTAAGTCCGAAGGAGATCTGAGCTGCTGATCCTTGAATCCTAGGACTAGTCTTTATCCTTTTCCCTCGCAACTCCTCTAAGTTTGGAGGAAATTTGAGTCACTAGTTTTTTGAATCCTAGGACCAGTACTTTTTCCTTTTTGTCTCGTGGCTCCTCTAAGTCCGGTGGAGATTCGAGTCGCTGCTTCCTTGAGTCCTAGGACTAGCCTTTATCCTTTTCCCTCGTAACTCATTTAAGTCTGAGAGAGTTTCGAGTCACTGGTTCCTTGAATCCTAGGACCAGCCATTATCATTTGTCTCGTGACTCCTCTAAGTTCGGAGGAGATCCTAGCCGATGGTTCCTTGAATCCTAGGACTAGCCTTTTTCCTTTTTGCCTCATGACTCCTCTAACTCTGGAGGAGATTTGAGTCACTAATCCTAGAATCCTAGGACCAGCCTTTATCCTTTTACCTTGCAACTCCTCTATGTTCAGAGGAGATCTGAGTCACTGATCCTTGAATCCTAGAACTAGTACTTTTTCCTTTTTGTCTTGTGGCTCCTATAAGTCTAGTAGAGATACGAGTCACTGGTTTTTTGAGTCCTGGGACAAGCCTTTATCCTTTTCCCTCTCGACTCCTTTAAGTCCGGAGGAGATCCGAGTCGTAGGCTCCTTGAATACTAGGACCAGCCTTTATCCTTTGTCTTGTGACTCCTTTAAGTTCGGAGGAGATCCGAGTCGCTGGTTCCTTGAATCCTAGGACCAGCCTTTTTCCTTTTCGCCTCGTGACTCCTCTAAGTTCGGAGGAGATCCAAGCTGCTAATCCTTGAATCCTAGGACCAGCCTTTATCCTTTTCTCTTGCGACTCCTCTAAGTTCGGAGGAAATCCGAGTCACTGGTTCCTTGAATCCTAGGACCAGTACTTTTTTCTTTTTGTCTCGTGGCTCCTCTATGTCCAGTGGAGATTCGAGTCACTGGTTCCTTGAGTCCTAGGACTAGCCTTTATCCTTTTCCCTCGTGACTCCTCTAAGTCCGGAGGAGATCCGAGTCGCTAGTTCCTTGAGTCCTAGGACCAGTCTTTATCCTTTGTCTCAAGACTCCTCTAAGTTCTAAGGAGACTCGAGCCGCTTGTTCCTTGAATCCTAGGACCAACCTCTTTCCCTTTTGCCTCGTGACTCCTCTAAGTTTGGAGGAGATCCAAGTCGCTGGATCCTTGAGTCCTACGACTAGCCTTTATCCTTTTTCCCTTTTGACTCCTCTAAGTTTGTAGGAGATCCGAGTCACTGGTTCCTTGAATCCTAGGACTAGTACCTTTTTTTTTGTCTCGTGGCTCCTCTAAGTCCCATGGAGATCCGAGACGTTGTTTCTTTGAATCCTAGGAACAACCTTCATCCCTTTTCCTCGTGACTCTTCTAAGTCTGGAGGAGATCCTAGTCGCTGGTTCCTTGAGTCCTAGGACTAGCCTTTATCTTTTGTCTCATGACTCCTCTAAGTTCGGAGGAGATCTGGGCCACTGGTTCCTTGAATCCTTGGACCAGCCTCTATCCTTTTTGCCTTGTGATTCCTCTAAGTCTGGACTAGATCTGAGTTGTTGGTTCCTTGAGTCCTAGGACTAGCCTTTATCCTTTTCCCTCGCGACTCCTCTAAGTTTGGAGGAGATCTGAGATGCTGTTTGCTTGAATCCTAGGAACAACCTTTATCCTTTTTGCCTCGTGACTCCTCTAAGTCTGGAGGAGATCCAAGTCGTTGGTTCCATGAGTTCTAGGACCAGCCTTTATCCTTTTCCCTCGTGACTCCTCTAAGTCTAGAGGAGATCCGAGCCACTGGTTCCTTGTATCCTAGGAACAACCTTCATATCTTTTCTTCGTGACTCCTCTAAGTCCGAAGGAGGTTCGAGCTGTAGGTTTCTTACATCCGAAGACCAACCCACATCCCAAGGGCTAGTAACCCTAACTATCTGGTGATGAGTCCGTCAACTCATCACAGGACTGATAACCCTAACTATCCAGCAAGGAGTCCATCAACTCATCACAGGGCTGATAATTCTAACTATCTGGCGACGAGTCCGTTAACTTATCACCAGGCAGATAACCTTGCCTACTTAGGCAGCGAGCACGTTAACCTTATCTGGCAATATCTTTCGCACAGTTTTGGAGTGGCCATTGACCTATCAACCAGCATTTCATAGTAGTTTATGGCTTTTTTTGTTTGCATTAGACTTTATGAAATATTGTTGAGTGGAACAAAGTTATTTGTCATTCTGAATATTTTAAGTATGTTCTGCAGAGCTGAATCAAGAGAAGCCGAAGCTCCCCTATTGATCATGGGTTTCCCTATGATGGTCATACCGATGCATTGCTCAGATGCTCTCCAGACATGGATTGGGAAGTTAACAGACAGTGATCGCGACAAGCTACGGACTTGGGGCATCTCCTCAAAATTCTTAGACATTGCAAATGTAGAGGTCTCCTATTAGTTTTTGTGTGCAACTGTTCGGTTCTAGAAGCCTACAAACCACGTATTTCGCTTCGGAAGAATTGAAGTGACTCCTACATTGGAGGAGGTCCGTCAAGTGTGTTGTCTGCCAAAGTTTCTTAGGCCCACTGTGTTTATGTGGCGCGACGGATACTCTTCAGTATTGAGTGAACTGACTTGCCTATCAACCAACAATTGTGGTCATCAACTTGTCTATACGGATGGACAATCTTTGATGCTACAACTGACCTACTTTGACAAGGTAGCCGAGATACGCACCTCCTTGGGCGATGAGCTGTGGATGAGAGGTTATGTCGTCCACTTCTTAGGTGAGTTGGTCTTTAGTCATGGCCGGACAATCGTAAACATCGAGGTTGCAAAGATCGCTCTGGTATTGGTAACTTGTCAGATAACTTGCCCCAGTTATCTTGGCAGAGACATATTGGGCCCTAAACCATTCATTACGACGATGTCGACATTTTTTTGGTTATCGAGCTTTTGTAAAGGTATGGTTGGCCACTCATCTGGGTGTAGAGGTCTTACACCCTTAACGGTCAACCTTTGAATCTTATTGCCAAAGTGGTCATGCTCGCACACTCACCTCAGTTTGCAAGGAGTATGAGCAACTAGAGAGTTTGACCAAAGACAAGGTGACTTGGCACATCATTCCTTCGATCACTCATAACTTTGAGGCTTTCTTCAATACAGTCGACATGCAGCTTATCATCCTCTCGGGCTCATCAGTGGTGTTGAATATCATCCAATTCATGTGATGTGGCAGTTCGGTTACCAACAAAATTCCTTTGCTCAAAGACCGATGCCAGCTCGGTTCTAGGATAACCCTCTAAGCTCTTATGCTATGACTAAGGAACTATCACGCCTGCTTACTGGCTCCATCTGATCGAATGGTCTCACAGTCATAGAAGGGAAGGGTTGTCAGCTGATTATGAAGCCGAAGTTGAAGAAGCCTGGCTGATTTGTGGAGTTGCTTCGAGCCAAAACTTTTTTACAAAGCTAGGGGTTCTAAAAGATCCAAAGATGATACAAACTCCTGATATTCGTGTTATGCTATTTGATTCATCGTATGTTGAAACAGTGTAATCACTTCATTATATTTGATTGCTACAGTAAGTACATTGAGATGCTTTTACCAGTTTGTTTGGATGCTTGTGATTGATATGAAGTCACCATTGCAACAATACGTGCTCAACTGGTTCAAACTGCTACCCTCTTCTGCCTATCAACTTCGCGTTGGGGCCTACCCGGCTAACAGTCGAGAATATTGCTTTAATGCCTAGGCCTAAACAAACAAAGTCGTCATAGAGTTCTGTACCAGTTAGGGTGGAATCCAATCTATTTTGTTTGGACTTGCTCAAGTCAAACAAGTTTCACTTCTACCCTCTTCTAGGCCAGGCGAGGTCCAGTTGATCCCATCCTAGATTCGCTTCGGACTAGCTGATCTTGGTGCCACCTCTTTGTTAAATTTCGCACTTGCACTGTTTTCCTCATCTAACGGGTTGATACCCCAAACTATCTGATTGACAACCGTCACATTGTCTGGAGTGGGATGATACCCTAAACTATCCAGTTGACAACGGTCACATTGTTTGAAGCATGCTGATACCCCAAACTATCCAGTTGACAACCATCACATTGTCAGAAGCAGACTGATATCCCAAACTATCCAGTTGACAACCGTCACATTGTCCGGAGCGGGCTAATACCCCAAACTATCCAGTTGACACCGTCATCAGTCTACCCTCGATCAGCAAGTCTGATATCTCACCATGCTTCCTTTTGGGTCGTAGGATTTATCTGTCATCAACCCAGTTCCCTGTGTCGTGCGATGAGCCCGATAGTCTTGTTTGGGCGTCCCTTGGTATGAGTCGGGAAATCCCTCGTACTCCCCTCCGTGGGCTGGTGGCCTACCCACTCGTCGTCAGCATCGTCTTCATGCATTAACTGCATCTTGTGCATCATGCATCACCCGGCATCAGGGTCAACCCTTGCATCAACATCATGTATGGGCCACAAGTTGTGACTTTCGGTGCATCCACCGAATAAGTCGTTCACGGCCCCACAGAAAATACCATTCTCTCGTAGACTCAACCGGGGTGTCTTGTCAACCCTGAGCATTGGTCTCTGTTCCCTTGACCTCGCTCAGGGAGGGGCATCTGTAGACACCTCGATTTTGCAGTCACATGATAGCAGACTCTTCTAAAGAGATGCTCTGGTTGTGACTACCAAACCTAAATCCTAACTCGATTTAAACCATAACTCCACCTAAACCCTAACTCCACCAAAATCCTAACTCCACCTAAACCCTAACTCCACCTAAACCCTAGCCCACACAATCCCATTCAGACCCACACAAGCCCATTATGACTCAATTCAAGCCAATCAAAGCAAAAACCCATAATTTAAAATTAAAACCAAACAAAACTCTCTTAAATCATCAAAAAACCCAAATTAATTAAGTAAAAACCCTAATTAAAACCAAAACCAAATAAAATCCATTTAAACCATTTAAAATTCAAATTAATCAAGTGAAAACCCTAATTAAAATCAAACTCATGTAAAATACATGTAAACCATTTAAAACTCAAATTAATTCAGCAAAAACCCAAATTAAAACCCTAACCAAGTAAAACTCAATAAAATCCATTAAAAATTAAATCTAATTGAAAAGAAATCCTAATCCAAACAAAAATCAAGCAACAAACAATTAAATCTAAATCTAAATCAAATCCCTAATTAGATCAAATAAAAACCAATTAAATCAAAATTTAAATTAAACCCTAATTGAAATCCAAAAGTCCTAATTAAATCACCAAATGAAACTTGAAACAATAAAACCTTAAATCGTAATTAAAATCATAAAAACCCTAAAATAATAAAATCCAAAAAACCCTATTCAAACTAAAATAATAAAACTCAAAATCCTAAAAGAGCCCTAATTATAATCACTTAATCAAACTTAAAACTAAAACCCAAAATCTAAATTAAAATCACCAAAACAAACAATGAAAACCTAAATCTAAAACCCAAAACCCTAATTCTTAAAACCTAAAAACCCTAATAGCACAAGCCCACTTGTAGGCCCATTCCAACCCAATGTACCCCATTCATCCTCTTCAACCAGAAAACTTTGGTAAACCAAAAAATAATTCTAGCCACCTTCTTCGGCAATTAGCCTGCAATTTCCAATGACAATCCCAGCGACGATCCCGAGATCTCCAATGCTCACTCCTCCTCCCGCGTGATCCCCGACCAGCCCTCCTCCAGCTCACGCTCGATCCAACGACACTTAGCCACTGGAGGAGGATCAATGGCGTGGGAGAGCTCCGCTAGAGTTTAAAAGTGTTCTCCGCCGACAGCACAGGGAAGGCTACTTCAAACCCAGACTTAACCTAGAAACCATGCAATCCCTGACAACCATTAGAGCTCCACCCCTAAGCCTTTTGCGGCCCCAGTGGCCCTTAGCCTCCAGGATCAGAGCAAGCACATCCATGAGTGCCGCCGTTACTTGCCAAGAGAGATAGAGTCATCCTCACCCCAGGTAATTTCTCCCCCTTTTAGTTCTAAATCATGCTCCTTTAGGCCCGTAGTTTCCCCCTAGGCCTATCCGCTAGAGATATCTGTCCTACATGCCATATCGTCCTTCTCCAGTGGTGGGTTCACCACCAATGGCGAGGCTAGTGGCCTCCTAGGACAGGACGAGGCCCTTGGGGCTTCTCCTCCCTCTTCTTCCTCCTCCTCCCTGAGCCCCGCCACTTAGGAGAGGATCCTCTGGCCTCCCGTGGCCATGAACACCGTCGCCACTCCGTCGACCATCGATCCTCCGTCGTAGAAGCCATTGAGCTCTTTCGTCACGCCCGCTCTAGGCCACCATGTCAGGAAGCTTCGCCGTCTCGCCATGGACATCCCCATGCAACTACGCCATCGCCTTAGCCTCTAGAACGTTGCCCCCACTGCTGCAACTTCTGCCATCGACACGACATGTAGGGGGAACACCTCAGGCAACCCCAGTCTTTGCCAACACCTCTGGAGCATCCACCGTGCCACCTTGGAGCTCCTCTAGTCCTCGCCACGTTGTCCCAACAACTGCTCCACCACCAGCCACCTCGTTGTTGTCTTCCTTAGTGCCAACCGACTCGTCGCCAAAGCCAGAGGTGGGGGGAGCACCCCAGGCAGTCCCAACCTGGTCCAACAAGCCGGAGAGCCTCACCGTGCCTCCCTCCTACTTCCTCAATCGTCACCTGGGCTCCTCAGCCGCTGTGCCGCTGTTAAAGACTTGCCGAAGCCCTTGCCAACGATTGGAGCGCCGGTGAACTTCGAAGGGAAGGGATTTAGATTAGGTCCTTTAGTTTTAGGTTTTTACATTTAGGCCCTTAGATTGTTACTTTTAGGTCCTAATTTTTTTGTGTTTAAACCCCTGTAGTTTTAAATAACTTTTATTTCTTTTGTTATTTCTGTAAAAATTGCATATGGTCCCCTGTATGTTTTATTTTCTTCATGACTAGTGCATTAATATTTATTTCTTCACAGTTAAGCCCCTTGGAATCATGTTTTCTTTGCAAATAAGTCTTAAAAATTTGCATCATGCCATTAATGCTTTTTAAAATGAATTTTCTTTGTGAAACTTGCATCCAGAACCTTAAAAAACATTGTAATCATACTAAACGTCATAAAACCCTAATTTTCATCACATTTTAGCCCTGAAAGTTTGCATGTAAACTCTTGAATTCATAGAATACAGTTATTGTGTGTAGGAAATTTGCATCCAGGCCCTTTGTTTAGTTTTAAATTCATTAATTGGGGTTTTAATTGCTTTAACACACATTTTTGGCATTTTTCACTTTTTGACCACATGAATATTTGTAATTTTGCACTTGAATATAGTTTTCATTTAAAAATCATGTTTGCAATGTTAAATGATCTTTAATTTCAAATTTTGGTTACATTTTCATACTTTATGTTAATTTTGCACATTAGACCTTGAACTCTTAGGAAATTACTAAAATACAATTTTCACACATCTCACACTTTAATGTCACATTTTCTTTTAATTCATCATATGAACATCATGATAAAAGTCACTGAACATACTTTTTAATCATGGTTTCCCCTTCTTCCGTGAATTTTGCACTATGGTCCTTGAACTTGTCTTTTTCCACGTTACATCATTTTCTTGCGTTTAAAATCTTGTTTCTATCATATCCCCTTGTAGATAACATTTTCCTGGCATTTTATATACATTTTTGCATACATTAGACCATGCATCATGCACGTGCACATATTTATCACAATTAGTCATGTGAAATTACCTAATTACCCCCATGTTGTTAGTTCATGCCCATGCATGTTATTTTTGCACTAAGTCATGCTTAATTCTTGTCTAAGTCCTTCCTCAAACACCCTTTACATATTTAGGTGCATTTTCATGCATTTTGTGTAGTTTTCATTACGTTTGCATATCATTTCGTCCATTTTGAGTAAGCCTGCATTCCATGTGATTTTCCGTGAATTTTTCTCCAATTCATTTTAAAATTATTTCACTTGACATTTGATTTGATTCTCATTATTACATATTTTAGGATTTTTTCAATTTGATTTGGATTTCATTGCCCAAGGGCATACATTAATTGACCTAAAGATCCACATTGGCCCAATTGCGGATTATTTTCCCTTTGTCGATTTTTACGACATTTTCCGTGATTCCGAAGATTTAGGTTGACCCTATTTTAGACCTTTTGATATCAATATGGTTTTCGAATTATTCTTTTCAAGAACCTTGTCATTTCATGTGATTTTCTTCATATGTCACCATTTGGTCGTTTTACGCAGACTTCTTTGCAATTTTTCCATTTTGATTTTCGTGACGTTTTCTATGATTTTGATGATTTGGGTTGATCGCATTTTTGACTCTCTTGAGGACGGTATGGTTCCACGGACCATTCTCTTCAAAAACATTATCATTTCATGTGATTTTCTTTGTCGTTTCGTGTTTCGTTATTCCGTCATTTCATGTGAATTTCTTCTCAATTTTTGCATACATCTTGCACATCTATCTAGTCATGACTGGGCATTCATATTAGCATTATTAGGGCACAATCTAGGCTTAGCAAGCATTCATTCAACCTTTAGCAAGCGAATCGGATTAGAAAGACTGAGTTTCTCGGCCGCACGGGGGTGCCTAATACCATCCCCATACGTAACAGGAATTCTTACCCATTCTTTGGTTTGAAGGCATTTGGCCTTTTCATTTGCACCTCATACATTTATCCTTTTTTTGGTTTGTTTGTAGTTTTCCTCGTCTTTCCCTTAAAAGACTAGGTGGCGACTCTGATTTTTCATGTTATCCTATCTTGTGCCTTCGCCTTCTGGCATGGCTGTGGCCTCCTCCTATTCGTGCGGCTCCATGCCAAATCTCCCAGATGGGCATGGTCACAATTACACATATGGTGGATCTCTTCGATTTGATCCGTGACATTTCTGCATTTTTTCCCATTGAGCTTCATCAGATGGCCCAAGCAAGTTCGAAGTCATCAATCTGCATGATTTAGATGGTTGCTAAGTCAAAGTGTGCTACTGCACCACCCACCATGCTACAAGGAGCTTCTACCCAGGTTTGCCTACTAAACAAACCCAAACTAGAGCCCACCCAACTCTCCCAACTTCAAACATAGCCAAGTGTCACACCAGCAACCTCAGAGCCAGTCTTGCTAGAGTTGGCAGCCTGTATGCCCTTACTCATTAACCTGACCAAAACATGCACTACATCTCATATGACTATGACACCGAAATGTGTATAGAGATGACACGATCGAGGAGGGTTTACAAACCACCAACTTCAGCAATCTTAGCAAAACCTAGCTACCCAGAAGTAGCACCCTCACAACCAGAGTGCCAACCCCCAAAGCCTACTCTAGTAGAAGTCCCAAGCAAGGCCACCCCTCCTGTCACCAAAAAGGACCAAACCACCATAGATATCACTACCTAGTTGAAAAGGTCAAAGCCGACATATCTATCGAACATAGGGAGGCCTTCCTTAAAGTCTTCCAAACAGCCCATGTGTCCCCAACCATAGAGCCAACAACCTTGGAGAGCATGGTGGGCATGATAGCGGCACCGCAAGTTTTTGCCTTCTCCAGTGAGAAGCTGCCATCGGTAGGGGTGAATCATAACCAACCCTTGTTCATCACCGTGCAGTTCAAGAGCTTTCATATCCCCATGACTTTGGTAGACAATGGAGCTTGTAATGCCTCGAACCTAGGCACATTACCTAAATCATAGTATCATAAGCAAAATTACACTAATTACAGTAAAATTAAATAACTGTAACTAAGGCTCACCTCCAGGAAGTGACGTGTGGCTAGAAGCTCCGACTCCGGCACCGAAACTCGACTGCACCCAAACTGCACCTGAAAACAAGCAAGCACGTGTGAGTGACATCTAAGTCACCTAGTATGCGCCCCAAACACACAAAACCACAAAAAAAATCTCTGTAAAACCATTAAAATTCAGCTCTTTAATTTTCAAGGTTTGATTTTCTTTTGAAGATCCACTTTTCCTTTTAAAACATCATTTCCTTTTTCGTTTTGTTTGAAATCACTTGGCAATTTGATCCCAAATCCCAACTCTTTTCAAAACCCATCTTTCTTTTCTTTCCAAAACGTTTGGAAATTTATTCCAAATCACGTTCTCTTTCAGAAACACATATTTTTGCATTTTCTTTTGAAAACATTTGGAAATCATTTTCCAAAACATGCCCTTTTTCAATACTTGGGAATTTCTCCCTAAAACCAAAATCACTTTTAAACCTCATATTTCTGACCAGATCTAGCCTAAAATACAATGCCTCTCGGCTCAAAACCCAAAACCATAAAAACTGGCTGGTAACTGGTTAAAACTCAATTTTTGTTTTATTCTAGGATTTTAGGACCATTCATAAGTCCAATCCCAGACAAACCACATTCCTTTTTATTTCTTGGAAATCACATTCTTTCTTATTCAATTCCACTTTTCTTAACTGATGTTACCTTGATCAGGAGTAACCAGGCACACAAACAGTAGGCGAGGACATCATTTCCCATACCTCCCAGCACTGCCACGGTGAAATTCCCCCTGCAAGATGCCACCGCCCCGGCCAACCGGCCTCAATCTTTTTCATAGATGCACGGGAATATGTCTTTGTCCAACGCCCCGTCGGTGACCCGAACAACTAGGTTCAATAACCTAGGCTCAGCCTACACCGTCACGAGCTCGATGACCCGAACAACTAGGTTTAACCACAGTCGTGTCTGGCAACTGGTTTCATTAGAGCCTCATACTCCTACCACGTTGTCGACACCAACCCCCGTGGTTCCTTAACACATTATTAGTGTTTCATTTTTAAAACTCTTTAAGCTTTTCTTTTCAAAACCATTTCCATTTCATTCTTTTCCATTGCAGGAATCTGTTTCCAAGCCATACTTGACCCTCCACTGGGGTCCCAACTCAATTCTTGAAAAACCATGCTTTAAAATCATAAATTGGGTCTCACACTCAAAACCACACACAATCAACCATTTTATTCACTTATAGGGTCTAAAAGCCGAAACTATGCCCAAATCCATTTATTTGGGTTCCACATTCCTCCATGTCATTTGCATGGGGAAAACATCATTAACACATGCTTATTGTCCATTAAAACCTTTCCTTTTCATTTTATAATCACATTTATATATATCAGGGCCAAGGCAAAATTGGTAGACCAAATTTCAGGTCCGGTATACCGAAAATCCCTAGTTCAGTACACCGAACCTTTTCAATATACCGAAAATCCCTGATTCGGTCGACCGGATGATTTCGACCTACCGAAACTAGGTATCCTGGCTTAATTTGATAGAGATTCGGCATGCCAAATTCAGTTCAGCATGTCGAATAGCCTGAAACCGAGGCACCTCCCCTGTTTTAAGCCTTGAGTTCGTCGGAACAAGGAGCCTCCGACGGACCCTCAAAGCACTCATCATAAAATGCAAGTAAATCACAGAGTGTAGATGCTTGAGTCTACTTCAAAACCCTATAAACCATTCATCAATCTATTAACCATACATCAAGATATAAATTTTCAAAGGGAACATGCTCAGAGTTAAACCTTGAAATACTTATGGCATTTTCTACCAAAAACCCACGAAATCCATACAACCTAGCATGATCTCTACAGATTCACATCATTTATAACTTTTCCATCATTCCTACTATTTTTCTACAATTTCTCATGCATTTGTCTCGATTTTTCATGCGTTTGTCATATTCAACTAAAAGCATGGAAACGAGGTTGGAACAGGGATGCGTACCTCAGATGGCACTCCGACGACCCTCCCGTGCTCTGGCAAACCTCCTCTACCAGTGACTCACCACCTCTTGCTTGTTCACTGCTCCACCTCTCCTCCGACTCCACAGCTCACCCCTTTCTCCTTTCCTCCTTCACTAGGCGCCTCCTTCTTCCCTCAGCCTCCTTCCCTCTATATCTCCCTCCACTCCCCGCGTCGCGCTGGCTACCCATCCAGTTGGAAGGGACGGGAGGACACGGGCCGGTGTCGCTGGTGGCACGGGTTGGGGGAAGTGGGGAAGAAACGGGAAGAAGAGGATGAATGCCCGTGGGGAGAGAGAAAGAGAGAGAGAGAGAAAGAAGGAGAGAAAAGAAGAAAAGACCGACGCGCAAACCAAGGTGACTGTGCATCCTCAAGTTGGACTCCACATTGATCCCAAATCACAAGCAGGTGCACAGAAAGCCAACCACAAGCTCACACATCCAAGAAACAACAAATTATCCATTAATAAACCATTTACACAATATTACAATTAATTACATGGTTTACAATTAAAAATGGATAATCTGGCTTAGATGTCACAGAGCTAAATTAAACATCTTTCCCATGCGAACAATAAGCAAAATTGGATTCAAGGTCGATGAAATTACACCAACAGTCAAAGGGATGAAAGCATTTGACAACACTCATCATGATGCCTTGGGTATTCTGGTCATTTTCCTTATAATTGGCCTAGCTGAATTTGATGTGGAAATCTATATTGTCAATCTGGAGCCTTCCTTTGATCTCCTACTTGAGCGTCCTTGGTTGCACTAGTATCAAGTAATCTCCTTGATCCTCCATCACATGATCAAATTTTCCTAGGGCTACAACATTATTGTCATCATGACAAAAAACTTCGACAAAGAACGAGTTGAGGTAATCTCCTTGCTATCTTCACAAACTATTCACTTTGAGCCTAAGCCTTTTGACCTTTTGTTCTAGGTTAATCAGTTTGAGCCAGTTAACTATATCTCAACCTTCGAGAAAATCAATTGCCTAGCAGTCCGTTGCAATCTTTCCTCGATGGTTGAAAACTTGTGTCATAGATGGGGCTACATAAAAGGAGCACCCCTTGGGCGTTATGGCCAAGGAATCGTCAAGCCCAACACTGTAGAGGAAAGAAGAGGGTACGAGGGACTTTGATACAAGTGGCAACCTCAAAAAGATAGATACCAACTCACTGGGTGGTAGAAGAAGCTAATCATCCCCAAAGACATGACTAACTTTGTTAGTGTAGATATCTAAGACCTTAATCAGAGCCAATCAGTAGTAGAAGCCGCACGACATAGCCAGCTAGAGATCACACCATCAACAACAGAGGATTAGGTTTACATAGAGGATTAGTATTCTAAGGAAGATTAGCTCAATAGGGAAACCATACAGTGGCCTAAGAAGGGGGGCCCAATAGCACTCTATATTAACATAGCCAATGCAGCTAGCGCTGCCATCACCAGTTTCACCAATTCATTCAGTGGTTTCATCAATTCAATCAGCAATCCCTCTAGTACAGTTGGTAGTTTCACTAGTGCAGTCAACAATTCCACCAATATAGTCAGCAATTTCACCAGGTCAATAGGCAATCTCACCGAGTTAGTCTGTAGTCTCACAGGCACAATCAATAGCTTCACCACTACAGTAGATATTACTACCACCACTGTTTGCAACACCATCGATGCATTCAGTAGTACAATCAATGTGGTTGTCAACACAACCAGCACCACAACTGGTAGTATAGCTAGTAGCATGATGTGTAGCTCGGTTGGAAGTAACAGAGCCATTAGAGTCGGAGAGACAAGAGTTGGAACAAGCCTACACATACTACATGGACCTCGCATTCGACAAGGAAGGTGGGGGCGATGATGTTGAACTCCACATTGATAGAATGCTCAACAACTTGGAGGTTTTGTTCCAAGAGTAACTAGCAGTATTGGCTGAGGATGCAACAAAGCATTGAAGGTTATAGAAAGGAAAAGCCATAATGGAGGCTGATGAGTTGATGTCACCCTGATCGCAATAGGACTAGTCAATGGTCATCGCCATAGAAGAATCAAGGTTGTCATCCATCAAGCTAAAAGAACGTATCACCTAGGCATCTACATGGGAAGAGTTGAGGTGGTACATCTAGCAAAAGCCTCACCTGATGGTGGGTGAGGGGCAAAAAAAATTGCTGAACTAGGTTTGGGCAGAGGCCCAGGTGGAAACAATCCCATCATTCAGTAGGAGGTACCGTTTGATTAGCAACATCCCTTGTAAATATAGAAGAAAAACCCAAAAAAATAAAATAAAAATACAAAAAACCAAAAATACATTTGAGGAAGCAACCAAAGAGGTAAGTCGACCTGGTCCATCAATTAGTCCATAATTAGACAGGGAAGGCATCACACAACCTAACTACAAGAATCCAAAGTCAGTGTGACAATCAAATAGTGGCGGCACTGGAGAGATTTGGAGCATGTCTTCTCCTTTTAACATTACAAACCCTAGCTTTGAGAAGGAGGTCCTGTTTGAACTCGTAGCGTACAAAGAAGAAGATGATGCAGATGCAAAGGAAGGTGATGAGATGGCACTAAAGCTCCTACCTTATGATGATGAGCTTCAAGGTCAAAATATGCATGTCGAAGAGGAGACGGAGCTGGTGAACAATGGCACCGCAAAAGACATCAAGAAAGTACACATTAGTGCCAAGTTGTCACCACAGGCCAAGGTAAAATTCATAGCTTTTCTGAGAGAATACGCAAATGTCTTTGCTTGGAGCTATGACAACATGGTAGGGATGGACATTGAGGTGGTGTTCACACTTTGCCACTCAAGTCAGGCCCAAAGCTAGTAAAGCAAAAACTCAAGAGATGGCTAGCTCAAGGGCTTTTGAAGCTAAAGGAGGAGATTACGAAGCAATTCAAGGTCATCTTATATCAAAAATATCTAAGAAAGATGGAAGGGTCTGCATGTGTGTAGATTATTACAAGGATCTCAATAAAGCAAGCTCAAAGGATGATTTCCCACTACCTCACATCACCATCCTAATTAACAACACTACAGACCACAAGATGTTGTCATTCATGGATGGCTTCTTAGGATACAATCAAATCAAAATGGCAGAAGAAGACATGGAGAAGATGCCATTCATTATCTCCTGGGGTGTCTTTTGCTACAAGGTGTTGCCACTCGGACTCAAGAATGTAGGTGCCACTTGTTAAAGACCCATGATGGCATTGTTTTATGACTTCATGCACAAAGAAATCATGGTCTATGTAGATGACATGATCGCCAAATCCAAGGAGTCCGAAGATCACCTACGTGCTTAAGAAAGCTATTTGATCGCTTGAGACAATACAAGCTCTGTCTCAACCCAAACAACTGCATGTTTGGAGTCTCATTGACAAAACTCCTCAGATACATCATAAGTCAAAAGGGAATTGAGGTGGATCTCAACAAAGCAAGAGTCATCATTGACATGCCTCCCCCTACAATAGACAAAGAAGTTCGAGGACTATTAGGGCGACTTCAGTACATTAGCAAGTTTATCATGCAGCTTGTTGGGATCTTAAGATTCACTAGAGGAGGGGTGAATAATGAATTAAAGATAATTTGACAATTTAAAATATATTATGTAATATGAAGCAAATAACAAGTAAATGGAATATTGTTAAGGATTTGAACATTAAACTAAAAGCAAGCAAAGAAGGGGACGAGAGACAATGAAAAATAGGCACAAGAAATTTTATAGTGGTTCGGCCAAACCTGGCCAAGTCCACTCCTGTAGAATCCCTTGAGAGTTATCTTAATTCGATCTTATTCCTAGGCCAAGATCCCGCTACTACACTCCTTAACGAACCCTCACAAAGCTTTGCAAAATCCACACCCTTCCCTTCTCACAACTGAAGAAGAACTTACACTAAAGTACAACTCTTTTTTCTTTCTCTACAATCTCCTAAACTCTCTTTCGGCGAGGACAATATGGAAGTGAATGAAGCTCTCTTGTTTGGGAATTTCTTTAACAAAATAAGAGTAGAATACTTGGAAAATGATGTGGCTTGAAGCTCTATATCAAGTGTGTGTCTCATTTGGTTGTAGGGGGTCCTATTTAGAAGGAAACACTAAGGTGTATGTGTGAGTAACGTCTATATTTTCCCTCCAACGTTCATAAACCATTACTGCTTTGGTATGCTGAAATCATTCAGTCGGCTAAAATCCACAATGGTCGGACACTTTGGTAGATCGAAAATAATTCAGTATGCCAATGATGTTCTCAGTTGTAAACTTAGACAACTTAGATTTCGGTATACTAGAAAATGTCTGGTGTGCCATTATCTTTCTATATTTAATATTTTCAATCTTCCCAAATTTTGGTATACCGTAATTATCCGATCTATCAAAATTAGCCCTTAGACCTATTTAAAGATTTTTCTAAGGTTCATCCCTTGTGTTCTTGAGTATTCGTATTTTTCTAGGATTTTGACTTGTTTGGGAGATCTTTACACATATCCTAGATTTACAAAAAGAGAAATAAAAATTACGTCAATTAATTTTACAATAAACTCAAATGCATTCTCTTGGTCTTCAATCTTTGATAAACTTGACTTGATTTTGCTCATATTCTTCTTCTTAGTCTATTTCGCCTTCTTCTTTTCCTAAAGTCCACGAAAACTCTTCTTGGACCTATTAAGAAGGTTAACTCACAAATATGTTTTGTTATCATCAAAATCGAGACTTGGCAATTTTGCCAACAACCTCCTCCTTTTTTATGATAATAAAATAACAAGTATTTCAAAGCTATAGAATTGACTCCCCCTAAGAGCATGCATAAGATATGTCAACATTTATGCTCCCCCTAACTATATGAGTACTATAAAATATATCATAAAATATATAATCCAAGTTAAAACACAAATAAGCTCAAATATGAATCAAATTAATATGATAAGTTCAAAAATAGCTTTGGAATACCTTCCAATTCCTCTCCCCTTTTTTTGTCATAAGCAAAAAGAATAGAGGCATAAATCCAAAAAAATCAATACAATTAAAGAGCACTTCAAAAGGTAAAGGATATTCAATAAATATCAAGTTCAACTTTTATAAGATATTCAATCAAAATGTTTTTTTTTAGTATATTCAATAAGAATCCAAATTAACTATTATAAGATAGTCAATGAATGGTAAACTCCCCTTTTCACCAATCATAGCTAAAGAGAAACATTCAAATATTCAATATGCTCATAATCTTTTTATATGAAAGATATTTCATCAAAATCAAAATATATTCAATAAGCATCACGATCAACTTTTATAAGATACCAAATGTTGGATCCAATTGTTAGTTCCCTAGGCATCAAGATCAACATTTATACGAAAGATATTCAGTCAAAATCAACTTCTTATGAAATATATTTATTATAATCTCCCCCTCATTTCAAGCATGGATAAAGAGATTTATTCAATATAAACAAAAATCGATTTTCATATTCAATCATACACAAATGATGAGAAAAAATATTCAATATGCTCCCTCTAATATCAAGCATGGGTGAAAATAATAACTCAATGAAGATCCATTCATCGCAAAAATGATGTATCATTGTAAGCATAGTCACAAACACAAAACTTCAAGAACTAATTTTTTAGTAACAAATATGGTATTGCTAAATTCAAAACCTCATTTCCTTTTTAACATGAGCAACAAGAAATTTATGACAAAGATTCACATTAATCCATAATCCAATCATGGAAAAAATTAATGCACTATAGCCCATTACATAACAAGATAAGATATGTCAATCAAGTTCAATCATATTTTATAAGAAATTTTTTATTTGGTCCATTTATGCATATATTTAAAGCTTATAAAGAGCCAAATCTAAAATCAAGGCATGAAAATGTTCAATATGAGTACAAACCATGGTTTAAAAAATTCAAATAAAATCAACAAAAAATATCAACTACCAGAACAATCGGTTGACCGATATAGTTTGGTAGATCGAGTCTGTTAATTTCTAAAAACAATTAGGCATCCGTTTCAAAATGGTACATCGAATCTGGGAATGCACTAGGACACATTTTTAATAAGAATCATATAGGATCATGATAGATGAACTGAGTGAAATTCTATCCAAATAATTTCATTTAGCAATAAATTTTAAGAAAAAACTTATAGAGAATTATGTTTCAAAAAGCAACTAAAACAATTTTTTTCCCAATAGGAAAGGCATTACCAATATTTATCAATGAGTTATAGACCCTTGTTCCTATACCTCCCTAGGTGTCCTTAAACACCTATATCACTTGAAATAAGTAGAGATTTTGGTACATACTTTATTTTGGGTCCAAATGGGTTAGTCTTAGAAATAATATCATTTTTCATTTTTGGGATCTATTTTCCTTTGTCCACTTTCTTAATGACAAATTTATATTTTTCATTATTTTTAGCTCTAACAAAACCATTTTCATAAGGAATACTGTAACATTTGTGCCTGATTTTCCATTTAATATAAACCATGGAATTTTCTGTATTATTTGTATATGGTTTATTAATGGTTAATCTAGGTGGTGTTTGTTGGCTGTGGTTTCTCCCTGTGCATTGTGTCCATGTTCCTGGTTTTCCCTTGTGGTGTGACTTCTTTGGCTTGTGGGTTTGTTGATGCAATTGGGACCCATGTTTGGGGGTGAGACCCATTTGAGGTTGGACATGGTCAAAGAAGCCCAACGCCATGTGACTTGAGCCTCTCCTTTTTCCCCGAGACCTCTGACCTGTTCCCCCTACTAGCGAGGCCTGGCGGGAGGGTTGTTCTGTTGGAAAAATCTATAGAATATGTTTTGATGATAACAAAATGAAATGTGATTAATTGTTAATTAATCATTTTAGAAAATATGTCAAGTAATCATTTAAGACCAAATATTCAAATATACATATCTATGAACATAACTTGCCTTGAT
>JAMKQA010021468.1:0-20781 GCA_024699735.1 Posidonia australis | reverse complement strand
TGTCAATTGGGACTTTCTAATGGAAGCACTTAAAGGCTTAGGTTGTGGAAACAAATGGAATACTTGGATTAAAATGTGTATTACATATGCTAAGTTCTTTGTCTTAGTGAATGGCTCCCCTAAGGGGTACTTCCAAGCTTCTAACGGACTAAGACAAGGTGACCCACTCTCTCCATTTCTCTTTATTATAGTCACACATGTGTTGAACAAGATGCTATCATTAGCAATTGATAATAATCTAATATCAGGAATTCAATTACCCAATGGTGGTCCCAATATTTTGAATATTCAATATGTAGATGACATCATACTTTTTTTGTCTGCAAAAGAGGATAATCTAATAAACATCAAGAGAATACTTTGTTGTTTTCAAACTTGTTCAGGTTTGAAAATCAATTTTCATAAATCATCAATTACTGGTATAGGAGTTTCTGAGGGCTTTGTGAATAGAGCCTCTCAAATCTTGGGATGTAGCATTGAGAATCTCCCTATTAAATACCTAGGTTTACCTTTGCATTACAGAAAACCAACTTACCAAGACTCGTCCCCGATAATAGACAAAATTACAAAAAAACTATCACAATGGAAGGCTAAATATCTGTCTTAAGGAGGGCGCCTTACATTGGTTAATGATGTATTATCCACCATTCCTACCTATTTCCTTTCTGTCCTACATATGCCTGCAAAGGTAGAGAAGACTATTGATAAAATTAGAAGAAGATTCCTTTGGAACTCCTTATCCTCTACTTCTGTTCGCCATTTAGTTAAATGATCAACACTATGTAGATCAAAAGAACAAAAAGGTTGGGGTATCATCAACTTAAAAAATTTTAGTTTGCCGTTGAAATGTAAATTACTTTGGCAACTCTTATCTAACTCATTCTCAATGAAATGGAAAGATGTAATTAGAGCCAAATATTTTGTTAGGAATGGACCTGGTGCCATACTAAATAATTCAAATGGCAGATCCTCGCCTCTATGGTTAGAGCTAAAAAAATTATTTTAACATTATAAATGGATTTATTGAATTTCAGGTCAATAATGGCAGAAATACTATCTTCTAGGAAAATCGATGGTGGAAGGGTGAAAAATTAAAAGATTGCCTACCTGATATATACCATATGTCAAAATTCAAGCAAGCTACTGTCACTAAAATATTACAGATATTATCAGTAGACCCTGATAGACTATTCTTAAATCCCTTAACTCCTGATGTTGCTGGATATTTACATGCTCAAATAGATATCTTATTAGAAATATTCAACACCACAAGAATATCAGTAGAGGAAGGTTTACTATTATGGAAACCCACCAACAAAGAATTCACTATTAAATCCTGTTATGATATGTTAAATGATGGTGGACATAGATTTAAATACATGCATGAAATCTAGGATTGTTGGGTGCCTCTTAAAATTAAACTCTTTGCATGGTTAGTTCTTTCTAATAAAATTCTGACTAAGGATAATTTACTGAAAAGAGGCTGGATTGGCATAGAATGTTGCTCTTTTTGCAATAATAGTAGTGACTCTGTCATACATCTTTTTCTATTTTGCCCATTCACACAAAAAATTTGGAAGCCTTTTACTAATGGATGCACTTATCCTGCTATATTTTCAATTGTGGATTTATTTGCATTTCCTCCTGTGCTGCATTTTGAAACATCTTTAAAAGGATCTCTCACTTTTATTCAAATTTTTATATGGTCCATTTGGAAGGAAAGAAACAATAGAACATTCAGGGGCACTCTCAAAAACCCCAGTATGATAATAAATGATATCATTTCCATGTTTCACTGTTTGGTAGAATCTCTGGGTACAGGCTTTGAAAGAAACGATATTCTGCAATCTTTATCCTCATTCCAGCAGAAGAGGGAGTTGGAGCAAACACCAATGGCTCCTGATATCCCACAAGGATCGGACTACAATGCCTCTACACCCGTCTTTATGGAGGACAACCCTCCAATTTGATTAACTGTTTGTTAATCGTGATATTCAGAAGTGAACTTTGAGCTTTATTTTGATCTATCTCTGTGGCATCCAGTTGGAAATTTTGGTTGTGTAATATGGACTTTGATAATCTATGTAATACTGTTCTTTTATCTAAATAATATACTACTACCGTAAACAAAAAAAAAATAGCTTCCGCATATTAGATTGTTAGACCTCTGTGCTCGAAGCATTGCTCAACCTGTGATTGCTGTGTTGAGTAGTTTGATTCAACTAGTCAAAAATAAACTTGTGATTTTAAGTCCATTACCACGTGATCAAGTGCCATCAGTGCATGGGCTTAATTGAAAAATATTATATTATTTAGCAAAAGATCTTAGAGTTCAATTGGTGGTGGAAAGTTCCCACCAACTTATCGATATTAAATTTTATTAGGGTAATTTTAATCTTTAGTGATCATATAATTGCTCATTCTAGTTTATTGCATGTTGCACTAATTTTCACATCCCATATTTTTAATGTTTTCTCATATGGGTGGTAGAGTTGAAGCTACACTTGATGGTCTCTCTCTTGTAATTGAAATGATGGTTTTATGCACGGCCTCAGGTCTTCGATATTTCCCCTCTTCCCTTTTGTTTCATTCAAGTCTTTGTTAATAGCAATCTGAGGTCCTTTTTCCTTCCTATTGTTAGTTGATCTAAATATTTGGATATGGTCCACTTTCCTATATATTCTATCTAATAGGGTTGTCTTGTCTTTTGTATCGTCTAGGGTGGTTTTGATGTCTGCTATGGTAGATATTTCAAGGTATAGAGACTACTTCAAGGATATTGGTAGAGGTGAGAGTGTAGAAGTACTTGCAATCCCACATGCTCCCAAACAAACTATTTTTCAGCGAAATGTTTTATATCTTGAGTAGGTAGACATCCTCAATAGTTTTTCTTCATTCCATTGCATTCTCTTTTTATTGGATGAAACATCTTCAAAATTTTCTCTATTCTTTTGCAGCTTGCAAGATTGTTCTACAACCTTTTGAGTTTGTAGAGATAATTGCAATCTAAACATTACTATTCATAAATTGCATGTGTTTAATTAATCAAGCAAATGTTATCTATGTCATAACTAGTTGTACCTTTTAATTTTACAATTTATTTACCTGTGAATAGATCAATGTAGTATGGTTTTATATCTTTGTGTCTTAGTAGTGAGCCATTAATGTTGTGTTTCCCCTTTTCAGATAGCATCATGTGCTTCCTTTGGCTTTGCTTGAAATCCATACAAGTTTATGTGTTGTCATCGCTTGATGATTGTCTATCTTAGTTCCCCGTATTTGTGATGGCTTTTTGGGAGTGTTGTAGAATCGTCGAAATGTCCACTCACCTCGTCAATTCTTGTGATCACCACTTGTCTTTTCTTCATTCGATGACTGACAAAAAGCCATGCAGGAGTGTAGTGGTTGTGATGGTGTGGATTCTTAGTTCACTAGGTTGACAGTAGGATACTGTCCAGTGACGTCCTTGTACTTTTGTAATAATCCTTCTCTTCAAAACAAATAAGAAAAATAAGAGAAAATGAATTAGATTAGGTGTAATAAACAAATAACAAAAAGATAACAAAAGAAAAACATAAACATGCAACTAAATACTAACTAGGGGCTTGTCCCCTCATGCATGTGCCATAGGTAATTATATGAATGGAAGTTTTATATGAAAACAACAAAGTAAATTGGAAGAAATACTCCCTTCACCCTTAGTGCCTTGACGTGGGAGTTGAAGAAAGTGGAGGACGGTTTATAAATCTCTGGAGGTGCGATTTGGCTTTAAAAGAGGCAGGATCTCTAGTGGATCTAAGTTTCTAGGGACTTAGACATGGAGAAGGGGATGAAAAGTTCTCTCCTTCTCTCAAGATTTTCTCCTAGGGTTTGCAAAGTGGCTCCTTAGAATTTTTTTGAAGTGCCTCTCCTTCAAACTCTTGACCTAAGAGGTCTATTTATAGAGTCTGTGGGCTCCAGATCTTGTCATTAACGAGTGAGAGATGAAGAACCAGGATCAAATTCATTTTAAAAGGTAAAAATCATTTATTAGATTTTGTTGCCTGTTCAACAGGTAATAGAATCATTCAGTCGTCGCCCTTAGAGGTGACAAGAAGATTGCCTCTGTATTCCACGCATGCGATGAATCGACAACTAGCTGGCATGAAATCTGCCACGTAGGCCTAGTTGCTTGTGCATGTGGCGCTGAGAGACTAAAAATAAACTTTTACAAAAATTAAGATCAGAAAATATCCATTACAAATCTATTATCAAATATTTACTGAATCAATTCTGAAAAATCATACTCGTAATTCAATATATTTTAAATTAATTTCTAAATTCAAAATCCACTTAAAATGTCAAGTAAATTGGATTTGAAAATAAAATCTTTAATAATTACAAGAAAACTTAATTAAAATCAATGATGTATTTGATTTAAAATAGATTGGAAATCACTTGGATATTTGGATTTTATCTTTATTTTTTTAGCATTATCATGAATTAAATATAAGCTATAACAATAAAATGAGATAACTTATCATAGAATCTCATTTTTTTGTAAAATTAATGATAAGTGATCTTAATTGTCAAGTCATCCGAATTTCAATAATTTTTTGGAATTATTTATCATTTATACTGATTTATATGATAAGCACATATTATTTAAACGTTGGAAAATTATAGAAATTATAATAATTAAGGGAAAAATCATGATAATATTTATAAATATCCTATATATAATATTGTGGCTCAGGATGACAAATTATTTAGAGAGAGTATGCCAGGATTTGTGTCGCTTGTAGTTATGGCACTTTGGGAACTAGATGCCACTTAAAGTGGCGACGAGTCTTGTCGCCTATATTACAGGAAAACTGGTCTTTTACAGTTTATCCTCTGTCTTTTATCTTATTCCACAGAGATGCAATAAAACCCAACAAACTTCAAAAATTCCATAGGAAAATTTAGAAAAAGAATTAAAGATCCTTAGCCATGTAATCGAGAGCACCTTAAGGGTTCCTATTGTAAGTGAGCTCTGGAAAATATGAAAATGGGATATCATCAGATGTCCCTCCATGGAGTTGATCTTAAGACAAGATTAGCTCCAAGGTAAGAAGGATATCCCCATTGAGCATTTCATGAAATAGGGAGCTCACTCTCAAATGATCCACCATAGGGTTTCAAAAATAAGTCTACGCCTATTGATTTCGGGACAGGGTCGCACAACCAAAAGGTGATTTGATAAACTAAGGATGCCATCATATTGAAGGCTCAGGCATGGAAGGGTCAACCCAGGGCTATGTGTCATAGCCGGTGTCGAGACCTATCAACCATGTAGAGTGACACTTCAACGAGGCAGAAGCTAAAGGAAATAAAAGAATAATTAAAGAATGCCATCATATTGAAGGCTCAAGCATGGCGTGGTCAAGCCAAGGCTATGTTTTGCAGTCGGTGTCGAGACCATGTTAACCATGTAGAGTAACACTTCAACGTGGCAAAACTAAGGTAAATGAAAAGATAATTTTGTTGTGGCTTCTTGTTTGAGAGCTTGCTTGGATTAGAATAGTGAGATTGGATAGGTTTTATTTGATTGGGCTTTAGGAGAATCACACGTTTCAAAGATTTCTAACACTCTTGCAAAAAATTGCTCCGTTAGTACTTCACTTCCTGTAAACACCTCGATTTTGTAGTCACTTGACAGCAAGTTCCTCTGGAAAGATGCTCTGGTTGCGACTACAAAACCTAAACCCTAACTTCACAAAAACCCTAAACCTACAAACCCACTCAAACCCGCATAAGTCCATTCAGGCCCACACAAGCCCACTCTGACCAAATCAAAAATCAAAACCAAATAAAACTCATTTAAAACATTTAAAATTGAAGTTAATCAAGTAAAAACCATAATTAAAACCCAAAATTAAATAAAATCCACTTAGATCCACTTAAAATCTAAATTAATTAAGTAAAAACCCTAATTGAAATCAAAATCAAGTAAAATCCATTTAAACCATTTAAAATCCAAATTAATCAAGAGAAAATCCTGAATAAAACCCTAATCAATTAAAACTCAATAAAATCTGATTAAAAAGAAACCCTAATACAAATAAAAATCAAGCAAAAAATCAATGAAATCAAAATCTAAGTCAAAACCCTAATAAACACCAATTAAACCAAAATTTAAATTAAACCCCTAATTAAATCAAGCAAAAAAAACTAATTAAATTTAAATTAAAACTCAAACATAAAAATTTAATCCATTTAAATTCAGAAAAACCCTAAAATAATAAAACCCAAAAGGACTCTAATTTAAAATCACTTAATTAAACTCAAAACCCTAATCCTAAAAACCCTAATTTAAATCACTTAATTAAACTCAAAACCCTAATTAAAATCCAAAAAATCCTAATCATTTATACTCAAAACCCTAATTAAAATTCAAATAATCCTAATTAAAATCCAAAAATCCTAATTAAACTCAAAAACTTAATTAATATCCAAAAAACCCAAATCACTTAATTAAACACAAAATCCTAATTAAAATAAAAAAACACTAATTAAACATAGAACCCAAATCCCCAAAACCTTTAAGTAATAAAATCCAAAAACCCTAATTTAAAAATCAATTAATTAAACTTAAAATAATAAAAATTAAAACATAAGTGAAAATTGCAAAATAAAAAAAAACTTAATTGAAATCACCAAAATAAATAATAGAAAACTTAAAACAAAAACCAAAACCCTAAAAAACCTAAAATAAAAAACAAAACCCTAAAACATAAAACAAAAGAAAAACCCAAAGTCCAAAAGCCCAACTACCAGGCCCAATTCAGTCCACTACATCTTTCAATCACAAACTTAGAGAAAAGCCAAAAATAATTCCGACGACCAACCCTGACATTTCCAACTAGATCTCTGGTGATATCCTAAGATTCTTGGAGCATATCTCCTCCTCCCACGATCTTCGGCTAACCTCCTCTAGCTCACGTGAGCATCGGGCAGCCCTCAATGACTGGGATGGAGGATTGACAGCTCCGAGAGGCTTCACTGGCATTTAAAAACGCCTCGCCTTCGACTAAGAGGGGACACCATTCTCTAGCGCACTTGAACCCACTAAGAAACCCAACACTTGAACCCCAGAGAGAGCCCAACAACCCACGACATCTAGAGCTCCCCTTCCAACCTTTTTTCACCTTCAGAATCCCTAACCATCATTACCAGAGCAGTCGCTTAGGGAGTGCCGTCGTTGCTTGTTGGAAGAGACAAAGACCCCATTCAGGTAATCCCTTTCTTTTATTTCTTTCTTAGCCTTGAACCATCGTCCTTTAGCTTCATCCGGTCCGATCATTGCCCTCTGAGTCCTAATTTGCTAGAGACCTCCGCCCCTATGCCATCTCCCTTCCCTTCGATGGTGGGTTCACCACCACCGGCGAGGCCATTGGCCTCTTGGGTCCAGACGAGGCCCCATGGGCCTCTCGTCCTTCTTCCTCCTCTTCCTTGAGTTCCCATCACTCAAGGGAGGATCCTTAGGCCTCCCACCCGTGAGAGCCTGTCGCTGCTACCCTACAACTGTCGAATCACCGGAGCCCTATAGATGCCCCTGCCTTGCATCACGCATCAGGAAGCTCCGCCTCGTGGCCAGGAACCCCTCCGCGCAGCCACGCTGCCGTTCCAAAGCTTGGAGCGCCACCCCGACCTCCATTGTGGCTGTCTCCGGCGCAGGGGATGGGAGGAAGACTCTAGACCTCCCCAGTCCTCACCGATGCCTCTAGGAGTCTCCTTGTGCCTCCCTGAAGTTCCCTTGGTCCTTGTCGCGCCGTTCCAACCGCCGCATCACTACCAACTCCCTCGGCATTGTCTTCCTCAGTGCCAGTGGACCTCTAGTAGGAGCTAGAGGTGGGGAGGGCATCTTAGGCTGCCCTAGTCTTGTCCACTACATTAGAGAGCTCCGTTGTGCCGCCCTCAAGCTTCCCCGACCGTCGCTTGTCGTCCTCCTCTGTTGTGCCACCACCTAAGACCCGCTAGAGTCCGTGCTAGAGACCAGGCGTTGGTGAACTTCGAAGAGGAGCTTTTTAGATTAGGTCCTGTCGTTTTAGGTTTTTACTTTTGGACCCTTAAATCATTACATTTAGGTCCTGTGTTTGTGTTTAAACCCTAGGAGATTTAAATATGTTTTATTTCTTTTATTATTCCTGTAAATATTGCATGATTTACCCTGTTTAATTTTAATTCCATTGGGTGGATCTTTCTGGGTGTTAATCCTTTGCTTAGGAAAAAGTCCTAGATAATATTTTGACAGCTTTACCTAACGTCATAAGGTGGTTAGGTGTGTGACTTGCACTCATCAATTATCTTTGTTATTCTCTTTATCACTATTATTAAATCTATCTAGAATTCAAAGAAGATAAACAAATGACAGGAAAAGAAATTGATGTCATATTTACAAGTTTTTGAAATAAATAATGACCTTGCCCCTGGTCAGGCTCGGTCGAGTTCTTTCCCTCCCCAAATGGAGGAATATACCTGTGAGACGGCTGTAGGAGGCTACCCCTAACGTTGAGCACATGGGTTCTGTTGCAAATGCATCATGGTGTTTTTCCTTCGATTTGTGCCTAGTTTTAGCTTTGCGAGGATTCTGATAGGACTATTCTTGATCTGGTCCCCCCATTCTGCCCCTGGTGGCTCTATCTTGTGCACATGAGGATCCTACTAGATTTCTTCGACCAAAGCATTTGTAGATGCCCCAAGTAGTCTCCTATCCTTTGGTATGATCTGGTGGCTTGGACGGAGGGTCTGCCCTTGCATGCTCTCCATGGGAATGCCAATAAAGCAGGTTGATAGCGACCTCCAAGTCATACCAATCTTCATCGTCGTACTCATCCTAGAATGGTGGTGCGCCCTCTGGGACTTCTACTTGATTCTGCACTAGAGGTGGTCCTTGGTTAATGGAGGCTATGATGCCTTCATTTAGCATTTGTTAGGCCTACTAACTGTCCCTAACATCGTCATCCTGGTAGTCGTATTCATCATAGACTGGTATGTCTTCCCAGAGTTCGTTCAATGCAACAAGGCCCTCCTCTTCTTTGGTTGGTGGCTATGGATCTGCTAGCACCCACACGATATCCACCAGCTCGGGCATTATCGACTCGTCTTTGTCTTCCTCCACATAGATTACTGAATGATCAGGCAGTGAATTTCTACACCCTTCCAACATTCTGAAAGCATGGTTGAGTAGTGCTAGGAGTGGCTCTTGGTCCTACTCTTCGGCTTTGTGGTAGCTCTGCGATGGAGGGACGACATAGTAGCCCTTCTGATTCTATTGTTGCCCTTATTGTTGCCTATGTTGTTGCTCCTGTTGGCTCTACTATTGCTCCTATTGGGCGTATACTTGGTGAGTGGGAGGTTGTAGTACTGGGGTTGCTACTGCTAGTATTGTTGGAGTTGCCGTTGAACTAGTTGTTGTGGCGGCAGTTGATACTAGCATTGCCCTCAATGTTGTTGTGGCTAACAGTGCATTGGATGCCCCTGATATGACACCGACTATACTGGCTACTCTTGGCGTTAGACTAGCGGTCCCTAATGACCTTAATGAATGGAGACCTGGGCCATGTTGCCTGTGATCCCTTCGTATGTGTAGTCTGTGGTCTTCTTCTGGCCTTTTCTTTCATACTCCAGGAAATGTAAGTCTTTTTTGTTGCAAAGGACTCTTGTGGCTCTATCATATAGTTAGGAGTATGTGTTGAAGTTGCCTATCAGTAGGCTTTCCTTGAGTGCTCTAGTGGTGTTTCGAATGATAACTTCAACAACTTATTCTTCAAGGATACAACATTCTGACCTGTCAGCCATATCCCTCCATCTACTCACGAAGGTGGCGAAGTCTTTGTCCGGCCTCATCTTTTCAGCAAAGAGGTCCATAATGGTAGGCTTGTGTTGGATACGGTGGGCATAGTCCAGCACAATCTTGAAGTCACTGAGATCATAGGCGGTGAGTGTGTTGAACCACCTCAGTACTTCTCCTTCCATGTTTTTGAAGAAGAGATAAACTGTGAGTCCATTATCATGTTAATAAGGTAGGGCGTCCATGGTGAATGTAGCAAGATGACTTCTTGGATCGCCTGTCCCATCATACTTTGATGTTTTGGGCAACTTGAACTCAGGCGACAAAATGAAAGATGGAAACTTGGATGTGTCAAAGCCAATCGATGCCTTGGATGTAACTCTTGCGTTAACCAGTGTGTCTGAGATTATCTTCTTGATATCTGTCCCTAGAGTGATTGACTGCCTTTGGCCTTGGTACCCTTGAAATTGTAGGAACTGCTGCTATAGAGGAGTACCATGCTGAGGAGGGAAGGAGGGTTGAGCTAGTGTACAATATGGGGTATGATAAAGTGGGGTTGCCCCTAGGTGTTGATGCGAGTGATGGCTCGGTGGAGTCCACACAGTTTGTTGGGAAGAAACAGGATAGACCGGTGCAGTATGCTGAGTGGGAGTTTGTGTTATAGGGTCGTATATTGGGAAATTGGGTGTTGAGCTTAGTGGTACTGTATATGTATTTCCCATGGAAGTTGTGGCTAATGGACCCTGGTGTAATGAGAAGGAAAGTCCATGGTTATTTGGAGCTTGTGGGCTTGAGAGGCTACAGTGGGCTATGGACTGATGGACTTGGTTGGAGGTTCTTATAGGAAATTGATGTGAAGCGATAGATGGTGGAACACTTTAAGGTTTTGAATAGCTCATCTCTTCGACTCCTCTCTCAATGGATTGGGCTCTTTGTGGAGTTGACGTGTTGAACAGAAACCTGGGCTAGCCCATGGAGCTACTTGCTTGACACATGCTTGACATACTGGAGTAGTTGGAGTATTGGGCTTCTAATGACATGGCCTTCTCTTATTGGTAGTTCTTCTTCTTAGAATGTTACAAGCTCTTGACTATAGTAGGAAGAGATTACAGACTCTATGTAACACTACTTTAAACCTATTGCAAGTTTTCAAAAAGAGAAAATTACAATTCTAATGTAAGTGGAATATAAAGGAAAGATGTTTACAACTTGTTTAATAAAGAGACTAATGACCCAGGACTGTTGTAGAAGTTCCCTGTAACCTGTTATGCAAGCAAAGGCCAAACCACCCTGTAATCAAGGCACACAGTGTGTGCCGGCCTGATGTCACTGATTGATACAGTGTTAGTACTTGTCACTGCTAGGAGCGGCGGCGGACCACCGCGCCAATAAGACAGGCAACACAAATGCTTGTTTGTTCTAGTAGTCGAACTCTATCCTAGACAGAATCCTCAAACAAGTTTTTCTATGCAAATAAGTTTTAGATCAAAGCACAAATTTTACTTGTTGAAATAATTAATTGATAGCTTAATTAATCTTGCATTTTTTCAACCTGTTTTGGTTCCTATAACAAGGGTTAAGGCTTTTCCTTCAAGGTTCTAAGGTTACACTCAAAGGGATTTTCGCTTCTACGATACCACCCTTAGAACTTTGGGAGATCCACAAAGGTAGCCTATGCTGTGAGTTTGTCTCTCTATAGAGGGGCCCAAAACCAAAGATTTTGCCCTTAGAGTCTTTCCTAGCGAACCACAAAAGCAGTAAATAAACAAGAAATAATAAAATATGAAGTATCTACCAAGGTTTATTATTGACTTAAGGAGAAAGGAGGAGTCAATAACAAAACCTTAGAATACCTTAAGTTATCAATCTAGTAATAGCATCCAAACAAGGCATAGGAGAGCGGCTTGTGTTGGCACAATTCACCCAATCTGATCATTCTCAACTAGAAAGTTATTTTTCTTAAGGAACTTCTAACTTTATTGTAAAATAAATACTTTCCACCCTATTAGTGGACAGAAAACAAACCTAAAATCGTTAAAAAAAAACTAAAAGGACAATGGATGGGATATTAATAGATTTTATTTACTGAATACTGTAGATCTTAGAAAAAGACAACGTAATTAGATGAAACAACAAAATAGAGATCTACAATGACGAAACCCTGAATATTTGACGTCGCATGTAAAAGTGGCGTCGAGAAGTGTCACTGCCTTAGAGTGCGACGGGTGTCGCTACCTCAGAGTGCGATGAGTGTCGGCACCTTGATGACTGGTGGTGTGAAACTCTAAAGGAATATTTGTGAATAAAAAATCACTAGATAAAGGCCTGGACACCATGAAACCCTAAGCGCACAAATTCTAGACCAAAAATTGCACCTAAATCTAAGAAAATAAAAACAAAGAAGGGAAAAAAACCTTATATTGCACGAGGGTTGGCTCAAACTGATCTCACTGTGGTCACCAATTTTCTATGGATGGATTTTTGAAGGTGATGTAGTATCATCGAGGAGTCCACTCACCTCGTTAATTTTTGTGATTGCCACATGTCTTTTCTTCGTTCAATAGCTGACAAGATGCCTTGCGGGAGTGTGGTGGTTGTGATCGTGTGGGTTCTCGATTCACTGGGTCGATGGTAGGATAGTGCCTAGCAACATCCTCAAACTTTAGTAATAATCCTTCCCTTCAAAACAAATAAGAAAAATAAGAGAAAATGGATTAGACTAGGTTTAGTAAAAAAATAACAAAATGATAATAAAAGAAAAATATAAACATGCAACTAAATGCTAACCAAGGCGTTGTCCGTGCATGCATGTGCCATGGGAAATTATATAAATGCAAGTTTTATATAAAAACAATGAAGCAAATTGGAAGAAATACACTCTTCACCCTAGGTGCCTTGACGTGGGGATAGAAGGAAGTGGAGGCTATAGACATCCAGGGCCACCAAGGGCATGTCAGAAGGAAACAGAGCCACTAGGGGCATGTCAGAGGAACTAAGCCAGAACCGATCCTATTGTGACCCTGAAAAGGCCAAGACTGGGTGCAAATCGAAGGAAAAATTCCAAGATGCGCCTACAACAGAACCCATGTACTCAACGTCAAGGGAAAGCTCCTACAATCAACCTACAGATATACCCCACCATCTGGGGAGGGAAATAAAGAATTCGACCAAGTTTGACTAAGGGCAAGGTCATTCTATTCTTTCAAAAACTTGTAGGTAAAACGTTAATTTCTTTCTTTGTCATTTCCTTCATCTTTTGTTGGGCTAGATTTAATAATAGCAATAAACAATAATAATGATTGATGAGTGTAAGTCACGCACCAGACCACCTAATCCATTAAACAGAACTACCAAAACATTATCTAGGGTTTTTCCTAAGTAGAGACTGTAACACCCAAGAAAGATCCACCCAATGGGTAGGATGACCTGAAGCTCTTTTCAGATCCGTGGAAGTTACATGCACTTCAGAAGTAGACCATTCAATCAACATGCTAAAAGTCTAAAAGAGGACTCAAGACCTAGTACCAACTAAGGAAGAAAGTTATCTCCTACATAGAAAAGAAACTGAGCAATTAGGGTAACCTTAACCTTGTCCTATCCACACATACACCTACACGGGGAGATAAGTGCAAAGCAAGCTCAGAGCTTAAACATATCATAAAAGATGCTCGCCTTGTGCTGCATGGCCTCCTAACATAAATCTGAGAAGACAGTGATGGAGGAGTGCATCAAATCCAAACAACTTAGAAACCGTCCAAAAAAAGGGAGTGCACGTAAAAGTCGGGTACGTCGTCATAGCATAAGTCCGAGAAGGCAATGATGGACGCGTACTCAAAATGGGGTGAGACAACTGATGAATATGTAGATGTGCCATCATAGCATAAGTCCAAGAAGAAAGTGATGGGCGAACATCTACAGAAAAATAATCTGAGAGGGGAACCCCTAAAAGAAAAGAAAAAGAAAAAAAGAAAAATAAAAGTCAAAACCCTTAGGTTAGCTATAGACACATTAGGGCCAACCACCGACGAGTGGCATAAAAGTTATAACCGACACCAAGAGCCTATGGAACTTAAGTCACCCCCACTTCCACACATAGATAAGGGGCAAGAAACCCTAGAAGTTTGGGGACCAAGTAAATAAGAGAGATAATGATCGACTAATGTTAATACGAAGTCCTAAATCTTCAAAAGGCTAAGGCATGATGAAAGGGATGACTCTCTCACCTTGGATAACATAAGATGGTAATGCTAAATGCATAGAAGGGAGGGTTGTGACTAAACTCATCATTAATCATCAATCATCAAAAAAAAAAAAAAAAAATCAAAAAACCCAAAAATACCAAAAAAATCAGAAAAGCCAAAAATACCCAAAAACAAAAATCAGAAAACCAAAAAATAATAAGTAGTGCCATCCCCCTTACCTACAAGTGAAAACATAGTAAGGAAATTGGAACTAGTCTGGTCGATGATGCAACCATCGATCCACCAAATTTTGGAGTTAAACGTCCTACTCAAGCGTGCCTTCACAACTTGAGGGCGTTTTACCCTACGAAGACATTACACCGCAATGATCTTTTGAGCATCCATAGATGACTCATCATCGACATCTACTAAGCTCCGGTATTCCCATCTCCTATTGAGGCCAAGACTACTTCCCTCCACCTAATCTTAAGCATAGGGGAGTAAAAGATAGCACTACAGTATCTTTTCGTAGACAACTTAGCCAACCCCTTTAGGATAGAGAAAGGTACACCTGGTTGATCACTAACATGTTTATTAAGTGTGCAAGTACAAACCCCACAACATGTTAGGACATCATGCCCCGCCGTGATGTTACAACAAGTCCCACTGTGGCATTACACGAAGTCTCGATGAACAGACCCCGCGTTTGGAGTCCCAACAGTGTACACAGACATGCTACTCTGACTAAGAGGCAAAAGTCAATTTGGCAAAGGAAGGGTTCACTCCCTCACTCAGTTCTTTATTCATAGAACTCCTTTACTTACCAAATCGAGTTGCGCGATGACAGTCCTTTCCTAAGAGTACTGGTCATACTTGAAGATGGAAAACACTTGACCACAACAAACTGCATTCATGCATCTTGCATATGTCTATATGGTTAGGGACCACCCATACCTCGCTAGCCTAACCTACCATATGAACCATTCATTGCATATTGAATGTTGACCCTGTATTTTGCATTTTGTTGGCTTGAATCACGCATCCATGCATTTAGTTTTCATGCATTGGAAGTAGAGCACTAATGGAGCAATATTCTTCAAGAGCGTTAGAAATTGTTAAAATGTGTGATCCTCCTAAAGCCTGAAACAAGTTCAGTCTATCATATTTTATTCCAATCCGAACAAGCTCTCAAACAAAAAGCCACAACAATTATCTCTTTAGTTACCTTAGTTCTTCCCTATTGAAGTATCATTCTACATGGTTGACATAGTCTCGACATCGGCTGCAACACATAGCCTCAGCTTGACCACGCCATGCCTGAGCTTTCAATATGATGGCATTCTTTAGTTACTCTTTCATTTCCTTTAGTTTCTGCCCCATTGAAGTGTCACTCTACATGGTCGACAGGTCTTGACATCGGTTATGACATATAGCTCAGGCTTGACCCCTCCATGCCTGAGCCTTCAATATGATGGCAATCCTTCAATTTAATCGAACCACTTGGTTGTGCGACCATGTCCTGAAACCGAGTCAGTTCATCTTCTCGCTTTTTGGCTGTGCGACCCTGTCCTGAAATCAATAGGTGTAGACATATTTTTGAAACCCTATGGCAGATCATTTGAGAGTAAACTCCCTATTTCAGGAAATGCTTAATAGGGATATCCTTCTTACCTTGGAGCCAATCTTGTTCCAAGATCAACTCTAAGAAGGGGCATTTGTAGATATCTTATTTTCGCATTTTCCAGAGTTCACTTAGGATTGAAACCCTTGAGGCACCCTAGATCACATAGCTAAGGAGCTGTAACCCTTTTTCTAGATTTTCCCATGGAATTTCAGAAGTTCTCTTGGTTGTGTTGCATCTCTGTAGAATAAGATAAAAGACAAAAGGTAATCTGGAAAAGACTAGGATGTTGCCATCCTGATAGGCGATGAGTCTAGACGGCAGCTTAAAAGGCGACATATTTGTCGCTAATCTGACAAATGACTGGATATCATGGCGCCACCAGCACAGGCGATAGATAACCTAGACCTTCTCTCTTCATATAATTGTCATCCCAGGCCTTAATATCATATAACGGATATTTATAAATGTTTTCATGATTTTTCCAATAATTATTATAATTTCTCTAATTTTTCAATATTTAAATAATATGTGCTTATCATATAAATCATTATAAATGCCAAATAATTCCAGAAAATTATTGAAATTTGGATGACTTGATAATTAAGATCACTTATCTTTATTTTTACCAAAAAATGATATTTTACAATAAGTTATCACATTTTAATGTTATATCTTATATTTAATTCATGATAATGTGTAACGTCCCACATTTTCCCCGATAATTTAAAATAATTTAAACTACGGGAAAATCAAAGCCAAACAGAAGATATAAAACTACCAGGAACCTGTGTGTATGGCTAAGAGACTCTAGACTATATGCACTACGCTAAACCTCTACACGCCTGCAACTGCAAACCAAAAATACGAGGAAAAAGCATGAGTGACAGAAGTCACCCAATACATACCCTAAAAAAACCACAGAAAGCAAATCATAACTACTTTTCTTTTAAATTCATTTTACAAACTATTTCCTCAAAACCTCAAAAACGAGACCCACCCTGGTCAAAACCACAATCAGGGCTCTATTAGCCCAAAACCACATGCAAAGGCCCTCAATGGCCAAAACCACACACAGTAAGTCAGGAAGCCAGGCGCCAGGCAACCAAACTTTGGCTACATGCAGTCTGTCAAGGAGTGACCACAGCGTTCTGCACTACCATGGTGATGGCCACCCTGTGCAGGAGAGTTCACCCTCCCGCGATTCTCCCTCTCTAGAGAACCCTCAAAAAACCAACCCCTCCCTAGGAAGGTTGTCCTATCTTCAAGACGCTATAAGCTATGGGCACGTGTCCCACCCACACTAGCCACCACAAGGTACGCCTCGTCATGACGTCCTCCACACATGGTGCTCAGGAGGGAGTATCATACCTCCACACCCGACAACACCCGAGTCTCAATGCTCACTGCGACAACAGGAGTATCATACCTCCCTGTCATGCCACAAGACACCTCAACTCGCGGACCACAACCTTAGCCTCAAGACGAAAGTCAAGGAGTCTCATACCTCTAAGACCCGACGCCCCTTAGCCTTAGGTATCTCGGCCCCCAACCTCAACCAGGGAGTTGCTCTCGACCACACGAGAATGTCGTCACATTCCCTGGTTCCAACGACACGGTCCCATACTGTCTAAGTCCACACATAGAAAACTAGGAAAACCATTTTCCAAATCTACCAACTCATCTCTTTGAAATCATTTTCAAACCATTTTCATATCTTTTAAAACTCTTCCAAAACCTCAGTAAAACGGCGCATCAGGTGTCTCGAGGGACCACCACTGACGGCCCACAATCCCATCTCAATGGGATAAAACAAACCAATCCGAAAAACCCTCAGAAATCACATTTTACAAAAGCATTTGGGCCCAGATTCGGCATGCCGAATACAGGTTCGGTATGCCGAAAATCGTTGGTTCAGTAGACCAATCTGAATCGATCGACCGAATCAAGTCAATAGTCAACACTGAGGCCAAAATCGGTATACCGAAGATGGCTTGGTCAACCAAAATCTCCTAATTCGGGCAACTGTCCAAAATCGAACGACCAAATTTAGGCCAAAGGACCTAATCTGATAGAAAAACGGCATACTGAAATGGTTTGGTATGTCGAATTCTGCGAAAAACAGAAAACGATCCAAAACCTATATTTCAAAATCGCCCAAAGTGGGAGCTCCAATCGGACCTCCCAAACAACCACCAAAAATCTTGCATAAAACATAATATGTAGACCCTCAAGTCTACTCCAAAATGCAATAAACAAAACCAAAATCCATTCACCAAGCATCAAGATATAAAATTGCAAAGACATAAGGGTCAAAACGACCCAAAACACAACCACTAGCATAAATACCCATAAATCCACCATAAATTCTCATAAAATCACAATAAATTCTAGGAATATAGATTTACCAAGATTCCATGTAATCCTAATATTTTCTACCATTTTCATGCTCTATCTATAACAGGATTTGGAGATGCGAACTTGTAATACGCGTTCCGGTGATCCTCTGACCAACTCTGGCGATCAAGACCCTAGCCAGGGCACACACGACCATAGGGGCACACCACCTGAGCTCCACACGTCACCACAAGCCGTCGCATGCCATTTTCGTCCCTTGAGCACACCGAACAGAGGAGGGGGAACACAGGGGAGGAGGGACAGGGGAGGGAGAGTGAAAGAGAGAAAGAGAGAAAGAGAGAGACGCGAAGGAGGTGGAGTGAGATGGGTGGAGGGAGGGAACGAGTGGAAGAAGAGGAAGAAGAAGAGAAGTAGCATGCTCAAGACAGGAAGACGCACAGAGAAGGAGAGGAGAGGAAGGCTGAGCTGGTCGTCCGCACGCATGAGCTTATAAAGCCATGCAAGGTGGTAGCTAAGCGCGTGCACAACCACACATCCCGCCTACCACAAGCCACGCGAGCTCACCAACTCACACCACCAACTCGCTCCCACCAACCAGCCCACGAATGCGGGCCCCACACGGACCTACACCCGGGCCCCACACGCACAGTGCCACAATGCATAGTGCCAAACTACGCACAAGGACACGCAACAGAAGCCAGCCTACGAGACCCAAGCCTAAAAACACAAAACCACACAACGAACCTGGGAACAGTAACACCCGTCTAGGAATAAATTCATTAAAAATGTATATAATTACAAAATAAATTTTACGGGTGGTACATAATGCTAAAAAATAAAGATAAAATCCAAAAGTCAAGATAATTATGAATCTAAACTAAATTAGATTTATCATTGATTTTAATTGACATTTTCTTATAATTATTGAAGATTTGATTTTCAAATTCAATTTACTTAACATTTTAAGTTTGATTTGGATTTGGAAATATATTTTAAATATCCTAGCATGAAATCTACCACGTAGGCTAGTTGCTTGTGCATGTGGCGTTGAGAGACTAAAAATGAACTTTTACAAAAATTAAGATCAGAAAATATCTATTACGAATCTATTATCAAATATTTACTGAATCAATTCTGAAAAATCATACTCGTAATTGAATATATTTTAAATTAATTTCTAAATTCAAAATCCACTTAAAATGTCAAGTAAATTGGATTTGAAAATAAAATCTTTAATAATTATGAGAAAACTTAATTAAAATCAATGATGTATTTGATTTAAAATAGATTGGGAATCACTTGGATATTTGGATTTTATCTTTATTTTTTTAGCATTATCATGAATTAAATATAAACTATAACAATAAAATGTGATAACTCATAAAATCTTATTTTTGGTAAAAATAATGATAAGTGATCTTAATTGTCGAGTCATCCGAATTTCAATAATTTTCTGAAATTATTTAGCATTTATACTGATTTATATGATAAGCACATATTAATTAAATGTTGGAAAATTATAGAAATTATAATAATTATAGGAAAATTCATGATAATATGTATAAATATCCTATATATAATATTGAGGCTCGGGATGACAAATTATTTAGAGAGAGTATGCTAGGATTTGTGTCGCCTGCAGTTATGGCACTTGGGGAACTAGTCGTCACTTCTTGTTGCCTGTATTACAGGTAAGATCCTGGTCTTTTACAGTGTACCCTTTGTCTTTTATCTTATTCCACAGAGATGCAATAAAACCCAAAAAACTTCAGAAATTCCATGGAAAAATATAGAAATAGGGTTAAAGATCCTTAGCCACGTGATCGGAGGTGCCTTAAGGGTTCCTATTCTAAGTGAACTCTAGAAAATGTGAAAATAGAATATCTATAGTATTATGCTACACGTTACAACAACATCTCACAACATGATAACTATCATTGTGATTATCACTACCATCAATACTTTCCCCAAGGAAAAGAAAATGAAATTATTGTTATCAATATTATCAGTTCATCACCATGGTTATAAGATTCCTTTGCACTACCTTTTCATTTTTCTCTAGGATTCCATTTTTTCCATAAATAAATATCTATTTTGATTGCCACATTATAGATGTGATCCTGATTGCCATGATCAACTATTCTCAACCAGATTGATCAGCATGTTGGCACAAATCTGGGATCTTCAGACAAGTGCTCTTCTGATTTTGGCTCCTGTGTTGATGCTGACATGAGTCATGTAGAGCATGAGTGTAGACACCCCAATTTTTGAGCACATTTGGCAACAAGTTCCTCCAGTTGATGCTCTGGTCGCAATCACCAACACCCTAGCCCACACTAGCCCACTTGACCCAAATAAAACACTAAAACCCACTTAAAATCCACTGAAAAACAAATAAAACACTAAAACCCACTTAAAATCCATTGAAAAACCCAATAAAACCCTAATAAAAAAAATAAAACTCTAGAACCCACTTAATCCAGCTAAAATCCAATAAAACCCTAATTAATCAAAATTTTAAACCCTAATCAAGTGAAAAGAAATTAAAATCCATTAAATAAGACAAAAAACCCTAATTCAAGTTTAATTCAAATTAAATCACTTAAAAATCCAAATAAATAAGTAAAACCCCAAATTAAAGAAAAAATCCATTGAAATTCTTAATTAATAAAAATTCAAAACCTTAATTAATCCAAAAACCCTAAATAAACACAAAAATCCCAATTAATAAATCCATAAACCCTAATTAATCCAAAAATCCCTAAATACACCCTAATTAACCCAAAATCCCTAAATAAACCCTAATT
>JAMKQA010021467.1:0-21674 GCA_024699735.1 Posidonia australis | reverse complement strand
AGCAAGGATGATAAATCGCTCAAGATATTAGATCTTTGATCTTATTATGCAATATTACTGCATCAACACTTGACCCGGCATACGAGCGATATTTCTGAGCACTAGGACACACCCCTACACATCATGCACCCGTACTTTAGACACGACACTCATTAGCATGGCATGGCATATCGCCCTTGGGCATACAGCAAAGACTGCAAAGCCGACATTTCATTAGCAATAGAGAAACCAATAGAAGACCGATTTATCGGGCGTACGAGGGTGCCTAACACCTTCCTCGTACGTAATAGGGATTCTTATCCGCATTTCTGGTTTACGAAGACTTTTTCTTTTATTGTTTTGCATGATTTTTATGTTTTATATGGTTTTCCTCATCTTCATTTGAATAGACTAGGTGGCGACTCCTGCATTTTGCATTATTTTATTTTTACCGTGGCTTTGTCGACTTTGGCACACATATATTTTGTTGCCATCCCCGACGACATGATTACAATGACAAAATATGTAGAGAAAGAGGTCCTGGATTTTCGTCGCTTGTTCATGTGGCGACGAGTCTTGTTGCCTCTTTACGTGGCAACTAGACTTGTTGCCTTTAATGTGGCAACTAGTTTTGTCGCCTTCAAAAGTGACGACTAATCTTGTCGCCTACTAAAGTGACGACTAATCTTGTCGCCTACTAAAGTGACAACTTCTTGGTCTTTTATAGTTTATCTTCAATCTTTTATCTTAATCATGGAGACACATTAAAAATTCGAAAAAACATATAAATTTCATAGAAAAATCTAAAAAAAGGTTAAAAATCCATACAACAACTACACTTACCAGAAAAGAATTGCTACTAACATTGGTAGAGAGCTATTCGTTGATTACATGTTAAGAAGAATGGAACACCATCGAACATTGAGGGAGAAGAGCTGTTACCGCTGTCATTGGAGAGGTTCATGTTCTTAATCGAAAGGTCGTTGCAACGAGAAGAGGCCGTTAGAGGAGAGAAAGGGAAGAAGGGATCTTCAGTTGAGAGTTTTTTTTGATGGAGACGGAAGAAGACAATTTAGTTCTTTTCTCTTGTAAGTAATTGTACGTATCAAACCAAACAGCCACTTATTCTCTCACAAGAAAAAAAAGCTATAAATAGTCTAATTAAAAAAAAAACTAGCTTTTTCTAATAATTTGCATTGCAATTGGTAATTCCAAAGACAACCTCAAACTCCACGATTATGATAGCTTAACCCACAACCATCCGTCCATCCCTCCTCGTAAACGCGCAAAATTTGTTCCTTTTTGTCTCGCTGTTTTATTTTCCTTTTCTTTAACATTTTTCCAGGTTTTTCCTATTTCTTTATTTATTAATGATAGAAAGAAAAGAGCGAAAATGATTTTAATTAATTTATTAAAAAATGCGGGCGCAGGTGGAGAGAAAGGCGGAAATGGGCAGTGGTATCAACCAATCGGTCCCGCGATCTTTGCTTGCTTTCCCTCCCCTGGGTAGACACATCCCCGCTCCCCTCGGTCTCTTGTCCGCCATCGATCCTTCTCCTCTCCCACGCATCATCACTCGTAAGATCTTCGAATGTCTACTTTTCACGGTTTAGTCCATGGCTGCGTTCTAATCCTTGTGGTTTCCCTTAACTGTGGTGTTCCTGATTCGTTCTGTATCTTTTCTGTATTGTTTTCCTGTTGATGTTGCCTTAGTGTTGGCGTGTTATTTCTGTGTTAGGAGTTTGTTTGATGAATGGTAAGGATGGAAACTTCAGCTCTTTTTTTTTTTTTTTTTTTGAAATTCAGGTTTCCTTGGAAGATTGGTTAGTGATAAGTCAATCTTTGAAGTTAATATGTACTGGGACCATGAAAGCAAAATCAGGTTTTTATGGAAGTGGCATCTCTTCACATGTACATGGTAGCAAGAGCATATTCTTCTTGACTTCTGATTTGAACTGCAGTTTTTAGCAATTGTCCTGGCAAACCTTCTGTCCTCGGTTCTTTTGGAATTATTATGTATACGCTGTAAAAGACGGGTGATTAAAGGCATGCTATGTGGATGAGATTTGTTTCGGTACCTGCTTACTGATGTTGGAAGGCAACAGCTTATCATGGTATTTCGTGATGGTGTATCACAGAGGATATAAGGGACAGAATATTTGAATCCAAAGGATGTTCTCTAATGGACTGCCAGAAGATTATCCAATCCTCACCATACCATGAAGAGACAAAGATGTCGCAGCAGGCTATGGTGTTGTAGTTGTGTTCCAACCAATTATACAGAAGAAACACCAGCACAATAGGATGCAGTTCTTTACTCCTCACATTATTGTAACTGGTCTATTTTTTAGTTGTGTCCATAGTTACTAGGATATTTAAGAAATTGCTTGAAGGATGTGGTGCTGATACCATGGAAAATGTCATCGGAAAGCCAGAGCCCTACACTATTAAGTGAAGATTGCAAGCGAAACGCCATTTGCCACAAATTTCTGATTCTACTTATTATTTTTTGTATTTATGTTAAAAATATGAGAAACTTTAGCATTAATACTCTTTCTTCTCTCTGCAACCATTTTGCCAAGTAGTAAGCATCCTTGTGGTTGTATAGAATGTGGGGACTTTGAACCCCGTAGACATCAGCCTTTGGGCTATACTGAAAAAAAGTTATATTTTCTTTTATTGTGCAAAATATCCAGAGTTAAAACTCTACATGGGTGATTGGTGGTGGATGGTTCCCATCAATTTAGTTTAAAAAATCTCCTACTTCTACCTTCAATCGATAACTCACTATTTGTCTCTACCCAATTTCCATTTCTCTAAGTCACATTCTCTCCCATGAACTCTCTCCCTTCAGTGCTCTAGTTTCTTCTCCACATTGATTTATTTGAATCTCAAAGTTCATTCCTTTGAGACTTTTTTTTTGATAGAAAGTAAACTACATTAATATTTATAGTATATAAAAAAGAACATTGCAATTGCAATAATGTGCTTGGTTTCCACTAGTTCATTGTAATTAAGATTTCGAAGTAACATGTTAATGTAAAGGCTGATTCTATTTATTATTTTTTGAATTTATCTTAAAAATATGAGAAAGTTTAGTATTAGTAGTCCCTCTTCTATCTACAACCATTTCGCCAAGTGGAAGCCTCCTTGTGGTTGTATAGAATGTGCGGAATTCGAACCGCATGGACATCACCCTTTGGACTATATGGGAAAAAATTCCTTTATTGTGCAAAATATCTAGAGTTCAAACTCTAAGTGGGTGATAGGTTGTGGATGGTTTGTATCAAGTCAGGAAAAAAAGAGAACTCCTATTACCTTCAAATCAATAAAATTTGTCTCCACCCAATTTCCATCTCTCTAAGTTAACATTCTCTCCCAAGAACTCTCTCTCCAACAGTGCTCTACTTTCTTCTCCACATTGATTTATTTGAATTTCAAGGTTCATTTCATTGACACTTTTTTTCAAATACATTGTAAACTACTTTAGTATTTAATATCAAAAAGAACATTGCAATTGCAATAATGCATTTGGTTACTAGTTCACTGTAATTAATATTTCAAAGTAGCATGTTAATCTAAAGGGCTCCACAAGAGTCAAGACTGACACCGACCAGTAGGATAACTAAGTATCATAAGCTATTCTTTGGTTCTGAATTTGATATGGCAAAACAGTAAAAGTTCTGTTTTGACTTTATGATTTTTATTATATTCGTGTGAATTACAAGGAATTATTTTTTAAAATCAAGTTATTTGTTTCTCATATCTTGCTGCAACTATTGTAAATTTTGAAGAGCATCTCAATCTAAAATGGCACCATGCCCTATAAAAGATACTGCTGGAGTTAGATCAATCAAATTGTAAAGCTCTGATTCATGATCAATCTACAAAGTGTATGCCTAGCAGTACTACCACCACTAGAACCAATCTTGATGGCAATACCAACATGCGCAATTGATACATCTTAATGCAACAACCTAGATTGTAACCCAAACTTGTGCATTTTTAAAGTAAAATAAGCACAATCCTTTTTGGTGCTTTGAGAATGCATACACCTGTTTTTCTGAACCTGTAGGCATGGACATGGGTTATGATATTGATCTTTTCAAGGATAGAAAATTTTGTGCAAGCTTTAGTATGAATCGAGGACTGTTTTTAGCCAGTTATGTGAAATCAATATTTTCAAACTTTTATGTGTCAATTAACCAATTCTTTAATTTCATCTATCCAACTTGACAAATTGCCGTCAAACATTTACTTTTTATCATACCATTTTCGTGGTATTTTATTTATTTTCCATATATCTAGATGGAAGTAGAATTTTATATAATTGTATTGAAGGATTTTGTTTGCTTTTGAAAATTACTGCTGATCACCTAAGTTTCAAAGAAGGTAAAGATGCACGTTTTCATGTGAGTTTAAGTTCTTGTTTGTCTGATCTGAATGTTTTGTTCATTTCTGATGCAGGATAATAATTTCTTGTACTACAAATATTGCAAGGAATGTAATTGAGTTTTTTTGCATAAGAGAATGGATGACGGCGAAGACTATTATAGTACTGTATCTCGATGGTGGAGCAATGCGTCAGCTGACATGGCAGATTCTTGGGGTTTTGTTATTTCTTGTCTAGCAGCTGCTGTTATTGGAATTTTAGCAATAGTCTACACCATGTTTCAGTCTAGACGAAGTATTAGTTTAAGTTGGATGAAAGCTATAGCAAGGTCAGAGAAGAAACTCAAGACAAGGCATAAGACTCCTACTGCGGCTCATACCTGGAACTTAGAATCTGGCTCTCGTGCAAAAGGTCTAAATTGTTGTGTATGTGTCAAATCTATTTCACCTCCTCAATCTCTTGGGCAGATGATGGCCACAGACTTTTTCTTTCATCGCTGTGATATTTGCAGTGCAGCAGCACATCTGCGTTGTTCTTACAATGCCCATAAAGATTGTAAATGTGTGTCCATGATCGATATTAAACATGTCATTCATCAATGGGCAGTACCATGGACTGAGATAGCTGACAGCCCTGAAGAAACTCCTTGTTGCAGTCACTGTGAAGAACCTTGTGGTGGCTCTTTTCTTGCTGGCTCTCCAATATGGTGTTGTATGTGGTGTCAAAGACTAGTTCACGTTGATTGTCATGCAAATATGGTCAATGAGACTGGTGATATTTGTGATTTGGGTCCTTTTAAGCGACTTATTTTGTCTCCTCTATTTGTTAAGGACTTGAGTAAAACAGCATCAACTGGGTTTTTGAGTTCTATCACACATGGGGCTAATGAACTGGCATCAACTGTGCGTGGTCGGCTTAGGAGTCAAAGCAAGAAATTTAAACATGGTACAGCAACATCCACTGATTCAGCCAATAGTTCTAGTACTGTGGACACATCAACAGAGAGTGTCACAGATGATCATGCAATACACAAGCCCTTCGACAATAATAATCACAAAGAAGATAAACGGAACACAAGTTTAAATGGTGCAACTGATAACAAGGTGAACATACATACTGACCTTAGAAGTTTGTCGTCTTCTAAAAGTGAAGATTCAAAGGTATTACAAACAAAGCATAAATACGAGTTGATTGATTTGCCTCCAGATGCCAGACCATTATTAGTTTTTATCAACAAAAGAAGTGGAGCACAACGTGGTGATTCACTTAAACGCCGTTTGAAAACCCTTCTAAATCCTGTTCAGGTTAAATTCTCACCACAATGAATTCCCAATACTTTTGGTATAATAAACCATCCTTTACAACTTTGGACCGTATTGTGGGATGTAATAGGTAAAATTCATACTTATTCTTTTAAGAATGGAGACCATCGTGCCTGAGTGACAACCGTCTCTATCTTTACAAGTATCTGATTGCATTCTGAGACCTTGTTATTTGGTTTTCAACTCTTATTGAGGTCTTCTTATTAAATATGAATTTTATTTATGCTGGGTATTTGACAATTTTCCAGACATTTGTATTTATCTTGGTACTTGTTAAATTGTATTTTGTTTCATGCCCTCATACACATTGTTTTAACTGAGTTGCTTTCTGCTTGAGTAAATAGTGTTTCTGACTTGATTCTGTTGTTCAGTTACTCTCTTTCTCTCTTGCCGTGTTTCAATTTTTATGCACATTCTGAATGCTTTTGTTAATGAACCATAGTTCCTTTTTCCCTCATCAATCATATTGTTACTTCTATCTGCATGTGTTTTAATTGAAATGGTCTCCTTTATTTGTGTTGTTGTATCTGGCTTGAGAATCTCATTAGCACTAGTTACCTCCTTAGGTTTTTGACATATTTGTGTGTTTTGGACATTTAAGTTCTGGCAGTTTTCCATAAAACTGAGAAGAGAACAAGGACTAAGCATCTAGCGTTGTATTTCTTGCATTGTTGCATGGAATACAAGGAAATTTAGCTTCTCAAGAAGTGGAATTCTTTCATTGTCTACGAAATTAGGTGGCCAGATACTTGAGATGGTGATAAGAATAGGGTTGACTATTTTAGATGTTGGGCTTCCAGCTCATCATTTTTGCACATTTTGAGGATTGCTTTATGGTATTGTTGCCTCGTAGATTTGCTTGATTTTAATTCTTTTGGGGCTTATGTGTATTTCTTTTTATGTTTTGATGGATAAGTTTTTATTATTTATCTACTTATTATAACCTATGGTGTTTGACCTAATAATTAGGTGTTTGAGTTGAGCTCATCCCAAGGACCTGAGGTAGGACTATTTTTATTTCGAAGAGTCCCTCACTTCAGAGTACTTGCCTGTGGTGGTGACGGCACAGTTGGTTGGGTCCTTGATGCCATTGAGGAGCAAAATTTTGAATCTCCTCCTCCAGTTGCCATTCTCCCAGCTGGTACTGGGAATGATCTTGCTAGAGTTTTATCCTGGGGAGGGGGCCTTGGGGCAGTTGAAAGACAAGGAGGATTATGCACACTTCTGCATCATGTGGAGCATGCTGCTGTTACAATTTTGGACAGATGGAAAGTAACAATAGAAAAACAAGCAACAATTGACCGCTCCATCAAATATCTGAATAACTATCTTGGTATGCTGATTGAATTATTTGCTACATAAGTTACCCAAACAGCAACCATGAAATTGGTGATTTGTGTTTTCAGGAATTGGGTGCGATGCAAAGGTTGCTTTGGACATTCATAATCTACGAGAAGAAAATCCAGAAAAGTTTTACAGCCAGGTACCAGCCAACTTCTCACAACCACGTCAGAACAAAATTTCTATATTGTTGACAAGGTCTCATTAGTTCTGGTTGTTTACTCTAATAAACATAAATGTACTACTAAATTAACATGTGTCCTGATACGGGCAAGAACTCCCTCACCCTCGGACAGTCACCACATGACCCTATTGGTGTCTGAGGTGGTGCAGACGGACACCTCATCCTCAGTCTATCACATGACTCCATTGGCGACCAAGGGAAGATAATGGGAGAGGAGGTGAAATTTTCTTTTCACCCTCCAAGGACTGTCACACGACTACCTACACATCGAGCAACATAGGATGTAGTCGTGGTCAGTGTCACACTCTCACCTCAAGTTCGGTACTGAGGTTACTGCATAAGGTATGCACAAGGTGGAAGACCTTAAGACTGAACGACATACGTTGGACATGCATGTGTTGGACATGCATATGTTTGACATACATGTGTTGGGCATGTTTGTGTTGAATCTTGAGGTGCTAAATATGTAGCTATCGAACATGTTGCTACCAGACTAGAGCATGTAAGGAACGGAGGTCTAGATTCATTGTGTTGAGTCAAGGAAAGCAGTCGTGTCTTTAAAAGTGTCATGCACAAGTCAAACAACCATTACAATGATGTAAAAACTATGCTTGAGTGAATGTTAAGGAGTAATAATATGCGGGTCATGTAGGCATTACGCTTGCATGCGTTGATCAAATATGTAATGAATTGGGATTTAATGTGATAATCAAGGCGTGTCTTGATTGCATGGGCTAGTGTTAGTGTATATAAACACATGTACATGAGAGGGAGAGAAAAGAACTCAAACAAGGAAGTGCATTCTCTCCTATTGTATTCTATTAAGAGAAAATAGAAAAGAGGGTGCTTTCCGAAACTTCTCCCTTGTGTGTGCTTGTTTTAATGCATGTCTAAGTCTAAAATGGTGAAAGCTAGAGTGAGGATGAATTGTTTTAAGGCATGGGTGCTTAGTTTGGTGTCGCACAATATTTGCTTAGCATAAGTCTAAAGAAATTATGTAACAATTGGTTCCATTGTATGGATATCCAAGGAGATGGAAGACAGAATGGTGGAAGCAAGGTTGCACGAAGTAGAACGATGGATGAAGGCAATGAACCCCATCTTACAAGCAATTCAATAGATGGAGATCGTGATTGAGCAACTCGAAGATGATGTCAGATTGCTAAAGAAGGCGTCGATGTGAGAAGGCCAGACAAGGATCAAACCTTGGGTGTCGGAACCTAAGGCCTTCATGGAAGGGTGCGACACCAAGGACCTAGAAAACTTCCTATGGGACATGGAGTCATACTTGTAGGTGACACACACTCCAGAAGAAGAGAAATGCTCATGAGTATGTTTTTTTGTAAGTGATCTGAAGCTATAGTGGCACAAGCATTGTGCTTGAGGTGGCCAAGAGAAGGCTACAACATGAGAAGAGTTGGTGAAGGAACTCTGACAATAGTTCCTTTCAACTAACACTGTGTGGACGACACACGATGCCCTTTCTAAACTCAAGTAAACTGAAAATGTAAGGGAGTACATAAAACAATTCTACTCATTGATGCTTGAGATCAATGACATGGTGGATTAAGATCAACTTTAAAAATTCCTAAGCAGCTTGCAACGTTGAGTGCATGTGGAACTGCGACAGCAAGGCATGAAAGATTTACTAGTGACACTCATGGCGACCAAAGCTTTGGTGGACTTCAAGGCCTCTCCCGTAATAGAGTGAGACACCAAACCTTCGAAAAAGGACAAGAGTAAGGTGAAGGTCCAGTACAAGAAGATTGAGATCGATGGTGCTTATCAAAAGAATGCCAAGTCAGTAAGATGCGACACGGGATGCTACACATGTAAGGGGCCATGTCGCATGCACAACTGTCCCAAAAAGGAGAAGCTTTTCGTGTTTGTCAAGGAGGTGAGCAAGGAAGAGGAGGCCAAGACGATAGTGTGTCGTGTCAATCCTCTCAATGTACTATTCAAGGAGAACGTTCTGACACTTGATGGACTGATGTATGTGGATATCATCCTCAACAATAGGATCGTATGTGTTATGGTGGATACAAACGCGAGTCACAACTTCCTCTTCAACAAAGAAGTTTAGAACTTCGATGGGAAGCAGTGTTAAGGCAGTAAATTCGGTAACTAAAAAGATCGAGCGGAAGGTTGCAACGCTCATTGAGGTAGGGCATTGGTTAGGCTTGTGATGTAATGATCATGCTTCTCGACGACTTCAAGGTGATCTTGGGCATGGACTTCATACACAAGACAAAGGTAGCGGTGATACCTTACATAGGTGGCTTGATGATTTATGATGTTTCCTTCCCTTGTTTTGTTAGTACATGCAATTATAGGCATAAAGTAGCCACATTCATGGCTTTGCAAGTTCGTGATGGGCTAAGACACAAGGAGGAAACCTATGTGGTGAACGTGCTCAAGGAGAAGAGCATGTGCAATGAGGTGTTTCTCAAGATCTAGGCACTTCTTAATGAGTTCCAAGGTGTGATGTTGAAAGAATTCCCCACATGGTTGCCACTAAAGAGAGACATGGACCATGAAATAGAGTTGGTCCTTGGGGCTTTGCCACCCACGTAAGTCTCATACCGCATCCCATTGACGCAAGTTACATACCACATGCCATCGAGGTATCTCAAGGAAATGCTAGTTGAAGCAATTGGTGGATGGTGGGTTGATAAGGCCAAGCAAAGTACCTTATGAAGCACTCGTCTTGTTTCAAAAAAAGAAGGATGGAAACATACTCTTGTGTGTGGATTACCATGTCCTCAATAAGGTGATGGTTAAGAATAGGTATCTGGTACCAAAGATGGACTTATGTTCTGGATGTTGGTAGGTACGCACCGCTTTCAATGATGAAGCGAAGACTACTTACGTTACAAGGTATAAGTTGTATGAGTTCCTTGTAATACCGTTTGGATTTACAAATACCTCGATAACCTTTTGTAATTTGATGAACAATGTATTTTCCGAGTACATAAACAAGTTTGTAGATATGTATCTTGACGATACAGTTGTGTATAGTGAGTCTTTAGGGGAACATATCATACACCTATGTAAAGCATTGAAAAAGCTATGGAGCAACAAGCTTTTCTTGAAGCACGAAAAGTGTGAATTTAGTCAGAAGGAAGTCTTGCTCCTAGCCTCCTAAGTTATATTCTTGGACAAGGTGTGGTGCAGATGGGCCTCTGGAAGATAGAGGCTATGACGAGTTAGGAGACACCAAATAAAGTCAAGGAGTCGTGTTTGCCCCTTGGGTTTGTCAACTACTATTGCAAGGTCATCAAGGGATATTCCAAGATCGTAGTGCCATCTCTTGAAAAAGGATTGAGAGTGGGTTTGGGCTGTGCCTTGCGTGGAGGCGTTTGACAAGCTCAGAAGTGGTGGTAGAGGAGCCCATTTTTAGGTTGCTGAACTTCAAACAATCATTTAAGGTATAAACTAATGCATCTGATTATGCTATTGAAGGGGTACTCGTGTAGGAAGGAAGATCCATTGCTTTCCAAAATAGAAAGCTAAACGAGATGGAGAGGTGTTACTTCGTGCAAGAGAAGGATATGATCGTAGTGGTTCGTTGTTTAAGGGTGTAGAGGCACTAATTGCTTAATGCAAGGTTCACAGTGTTCATCGACAACGTGGCTACAAGTTGTTTTCAAGGTCAAAAGTGGTTCACCCCAAAGCAAGCACGTTGGTTAAACTACTTGGCAGAGTTTGGCTTCTCAATACAATACAAATTAGGGAAGATTAATCTATGACGAATACATTGAGCTATGTAGGTGGTGTGGAGGATAACCCAAAGAAAAGTGCAGAGCACATCATGGCTGTACTTAGTCAATCCATCGGAGATATGTTATCAAAGAGGAGACTGCGCATGATACAACAATCATGCGGCTTTTCAAGCAAGTTTAAAGGGTGTGATTAGGCGTTTTGGGTAGAAGATGGCGTTCTCTATGTAAAAGGGAGAAAACCTTATGTGTCAAAAATTAGAGGTTTATGACAATTTTTATGGAAGGAAACTCATGACTCGGTGTGGGTGAGATTGTCAGGACAAGAGTGCACACTTGCATTATTAAATGTTAGTTATTTCTGGCCTTAGATGTTCCAAGAAGTAGAAATCTACGTGAGACTTGGTGTACCAACAAGGTAAGATTGAGAGGTGCAAAGTAGTGGGCTTGCTACAACCTCTCCAAATCTTAATGCAACCATGGGAGAGTGTCTCCATGAATTACATCATTGGATTTTCATAGATTACATTACATTTATCATGGTGGTGGTCATTAGGTTCTCCAAGTACGTAACGTTTATTCTGACACCAAGGGAGTGGACGATGGAGACTGTAGCCAAGTTATTCATGAAGAATGTCATAAAGCTATAAGGGCTCTCTTCCAACATAGTTAGTGATCATGATGAGAGGTTTACGAGGTAGTTTTGGATAAGTTTGTTTGATCATCTGAGGTTCACAAGGCAATTCTGGACAAATTTGTTTGAGCATCTTGGTACGAAGTTCAACTTTTCAATTACCAATCACCCACAAATTGATGGGCAAAGTAAGTAAACGACATGGTGGAGGAGTACTTGAGACATTTTATGTTGGCCAAGGTGGACCTATTCGATGTGGTGCAATTTTGCCATAATCTACATGTAAGTTCCTTTATGGGTCGAAGTGCGTTTGAGTTGGCTACTGGACACCAACCAATGACACCACACTAGACGGTGAAACACACGAAGGATTGATGTCTGGCGGCATATTAGTTTTCTAAGACACATTAGGTTAACGTTGAGGAGATGCGGGACTACCTCACTCAAGTACATGTCAGAATGAAGAAGTGGGCTAATATGCGAAGAAAACCAATTGAATTCCAAATTGGGGACAAGGTATTGTTGATGTTAACACCATAAATCATGTAAAAGATTAGTAGGAAGGATGCTCATCGCACATTAGTGTAACGTTATGAGGGACTTTTCTTTGTCATGAAGCGTGTAGGCACTTTGGCCTACCAACTAAAACTATCGACAAGGTTGAAGCTTCATCTAGTGTTTCATGTTAGCCCACTTGAAGCCGTTCCATGAGGATCATGGGGATCCAGCTCGATCGAAGTCTCATCAAGCACCACTGCAAGTACAAGTGCACTTTAGTAAGAAGGTGGAGGTTATACTCGATTGATGTGAGGAAAGGACCAATAGGAAGAATAAGAGAGTCTACTTCCTAGTCAAGTGGGCAGGCCAAGTTCCAAAGGAGGCTACTTGGGAGAAGGGCATGATACTTTGGCAGTTTGAGGATCTATTCAAGACTTCATGAATACGATATCGACGAGGGCATCGATGAATTAAGTAGGGGAGGGTTTGTCACACTCTTACCTCAGATTCAGTACCAAGGTTACTGCGTAAGGTGCGCATAATGTGGAAGACTTGGGGACTAGGCGACATGTGTCGGACATGCATATGCATGTGTTGAATCTTGAGGTGTCGAATATGTAGCTACCAGACATGTAGCTATCGGACTGGAGCATGGAAGGAACGAAGATTTAGACTTCTTGTGTTAAGTCATGGAAAACATGTGTGTGAGAGAAGTGGCACGCACAAGCCAAACAATCGTTACAATGGTGTGAAGACTTGATACCCGAGTGAATGCTAAGCAATGATGGTGTGTGGGTCATGTGGACGTTACGCTTAGCACATGTTGGTCAAACATGTAACGGACTGAGACTTAATGTGACAAGTAAGGCGTGTCTTGATTGTATGGGTTGATGTTGTGTATGTAAACACATGTACATGAAAGGAAGAGAAAAGTGCTTTGATGAGCAAGTGTGTTCTCTCCCATTGTATTCTATTAAGAAAAAATAGAAAAGAGGGTGTTGTCGAAACTTCTCTCCCTTGTATGCTTGTGTATGCTTGTATTTGTGTGTGTCTAAGTCTAAAGTGGTGGAAGCTAGAGTAAGGTTGATTCGTTCTATGGCGTGGGTGCTTAGTTCAATGCTGCACAATATTTGGTTAGTGTAAGTCCAAGGAAATTTTGTGACAGTGGGCCAATGGGACAAGGAAAGGAGATGAGATGCATGGGAGACATGGGTGTTGACGGGTGACACGTGGGAGGTGTATGGAAGGCAATGAAGTCTTAAGGAAGATTGGCAAAAAAAGGGTGACAAGTTGGTGGGATATATAAGAGTCTTCTTGTTCCTTGTAAGCTAACACATTCCACACTTGCTCAATCTTCCACACAACATTACTCTTGCTTGTTGGACTGACTTGGGCCTTAAAGTATCTAGTTAGAGTTCCTTCGGTCTAAGATATTATGACTCTTTGTTTTCTCTTAGTAACTTACAATCACGTGTGGAGATGGAGGAGTTCCAATTGGAGATGCTTTGATGTCCAAGTCAGTCTAGCAAGCAAGGAGTATATTGTGTGGAAAATTGAGTAAGTCTGGAATGTGTTACCTTGTGAGGAAGGAGAGGATTTTTTTTTATATGTTTCGCCATCCTATTGCCCCTTTTCCACTAATCCTCAAGATTCCCATCGCCTTCCATAAAGCTCCCACATGTCACCAATCACTTCGTTATTAATGCCTATCCCGTCTCCTTTACTCATCCTACTCAACCACCATGACTATAGTCCGTACTGCTCGGAGTGCAGGTGGTCATGTGTTGGTCCTTAGAGGTTGAAAAGGAGATTTCGCCTCCTCTACGATTATTTTCCCTTGGTTATCAATGGAGTTGTGTGGCAACAATATACGGGTGTGGAGGCCTTTGTTTGTACCACTTTAGACACCAGTAGGGTTGCGCGGCAATTGTTCGAGGGTGAGGGGGTTTCTTGACCGTATCATTTGCCTTACAACCTCGAGACTTGGGGCAATCGAGGCTTCGAGGGCAGTATTGTGCCATGTGAACCTACCCTAAGGTTGCCTTCAAGTCATACTTATTTAGGTGGGTGCCTAGGCGCCCAAGCATTATATCCTATTGGGTATTTATATGTCCAACTCTTTTTTTGAAAATCGGATCTGGATTCTCATTTGATCTCCTTTTTTTTGTGTTCTTTAATATTGATTAAGTGTAAGACATTGTTATTCTCTTATATTTTCGTTTGTTTAGTTAAGACTAATTAAAACTTCTTGTTTCTAACTTATTTAGATGTTAATGTGTGTTTATATTAATACTTTGATGTTAATATTATTATATTTTATGATTATCTTATCATTTGTTAAACATTTCAATGTTATTTAGGGATTAATTGAGTTAAGAATAAGTATATCAATGCATAATTGCATTTAATAATCTATAACATAGAGTAAAAACATTGAAAATATTTTATTTTTTTTAATGGCACCATAGCTTAATGCCTTGGTGCCTTAATAAGTATGCTTCGAGAATGACAGTTGCCTAGTCGAGGTGTCTTGATTGTGGGTGGTAGCTTCTTGTTTGTGAATCATGTGGAACATGGGTTGCCTCAGCACTACCCCAAGCATGAGCGAGGGCCCAGGCTTTATGGACATGTCCCTTCATAAAAAGTGATGTTTATGGACTCTTGGGTACATAAGCAGGGTGGCTTGTTGCTCTTGGGAATGATAGGAGTATTTGAACTTGATGCTTGTGGTTCTTGAGGGCAAAATGACTTTTTGTATTGGTGACTGTGGAACGGCCCATGGCTTTAGGAAACAGAGGGACACTTTTGATCTTAACGTTCATAGGTCAGCCTATAACTACTGTGAGCAGAGGGATTTTTGGTTTTAAAGCTTGTAAGGCTTCTTATGGGGCAATGTTAGGGCCTAGACTGCCTTACTTGGATCCTCCAATGTCGCATAGGCGCCAACCTCCGAAGGTCACCCTGAGGGCAAGGGACTTTCAGAGACTCTCAAGGTGACTTTCAAAGATTGACATATATAGGACCTTGGAGGATCTAAACAAGGCAGTCATGGCTCTTGAGTGAGAGTAGACGACCTTTCATTAGCGCCTGTAGGGCCTTATAGGATCCAAATGGGGTGGTCCATGGCTCATAGGTGTAAGGCATTCAGTTGTTAAAGCCTATAATGCCACAAGGGTTTTAAAAAAGGTAGCCTGTGGTTCTTGAGTGCGATAAGGCTTTCAGAGGTTATGCTTGTAGGGTCCTAGAGGATACGAGTGAGGTGGCTCGTGGCTCCTGAGAGTAGAGAGACTTTTAAAGCTTGACATCTACAGGGCCTAGGAGGATTTGGGTGAGGTGGCCCGTGGCTCTTGAAAACAAAGGGACTTTTTGGAATTGATGTCTGTAGGATCCTGGAGGATCCAAGTAAGACAGTTGTGGCTCTTAAGAGCGGGGGACTTTCAAGGATTGATGTTTGTGGGGTCCTTGAGGATATTAACTAGGCAGTTTGTTGCTTCTAATAGTGGGAGACTTTCAAAGGTTCACATTTGCAGGTCCTAAAGGATCCAAACGAAGTGGTCTGTGGCTCTTGAGAGTGACTTTTAGAGATTGACACTTGTAGGGTCCTGAAAGGTCTAGATGTGGCGGCCCGTGATTCCTAAAAATGGGGGGACTTTTAGAGGTTGATGCCTGCAAAGCCTCAGAGGATTTGGACAAGACGGCTTGTGACTCTTAAGAACGAGCAAACTTTCAAGGGTTGACACTTATAAGGTCTCGAAGGATCTAGGCGAGGCGACCCATGGCTTCTAAGAGTGGGGGAACTTTCAAAGGTTAATACTTATAGAACCTTAGAGGATCTGAGTAAAATGGCTCATGGCAGTTTAAAGAGTTGTTGGACTTATGAAATCCAACGTGAGGGAGGAAGTGCCTCTTGGGACCCATATATTATGGGAAGATTGGTGAATGACCACATTAAGGTAGCCATTTGTTGAGGGCCTTGGTAAAATAAAAGAGGAACACATTCAGAAGCATAATTGGGGACTACTGTAGTTTAGTGTCACTATCGCTAGGGTTTGAGTTAGAGCCTTCGACCCCTTGAGGGAGACCAAGTAACACTTCCTTGCTTGATTCCTTTTCCCTACTTCGGTAGATGTTTGGAACTTCATTTTCAGGTGGTGAAATGAGATGACAACCCTTATTGTGTTGAGCATGGGTCTTCCCATGGGAGCGTTGGAGGAGGAGGGCACACCTTTAACCACTACGAACTCCATCTTCCTCTTTTTGGTAGGCTCCTAAGTGAGCATTTCTTGTTCCACCTGTAGTTTGAAGGTCAAGGCTTTCCACTCCTTTTTTGTTATAAGTGTCTTTTGATTGGCCAAATGACAGGAAGTCTCTTGGTGTATGGAGGGGCAGACGTTCCTTGCCGTAGATGACACCTTCTCCTCTTTAGAGGACGACGATCACGTGGTTCGTATGATTCCTCTTTGCCCATAGATGATGTCAAATGATGCAACCTCTGAAAGCCTACGGGGGAATACAACTGTTGTAGCTTATCCCTACATGCGGTTGTAAGTTACTGAGAGGAAACATAGAGTTAGAAGACCTCAAATCGAAGGGACTCCGATCGGAGATGTTCTCCTTGCTTACATGCGGTTAGTAAGCAAGGAGTATGCTATGTGAAAGATTGAGTAATGTTGAATGCATCACCTTGCGAGGAGGGGAAAAACTCTTTTTTACATGTCTTCTCATCCATTCACCCATTTTTCACTTGTCTTCCTTGAGACTCCATCACCCTCCATATGTTTCTCACATGTTACTCGTCACTTTGTCATTATTGCCTAATGTGCTTGTCTCCTTTACGTCATGTTGAGTTTATTAGAGTAGTGTATGTGTTTGGTCATGTAATAGGATAAACGGATATTCATTTATATATTCGACACTATATATGTGTAATCCCAAAATCTATAGTAATATACACACTTCTTTCTTCCTTTTTACATGGTACCAGAGCTATCAGGGATAAAGCCCTAGCTGTCAGCCACCTCAGTCCATGTTTCTGACGAGCTTCGGCGTCGACGATCTAGATTCCGGCTTCCTCTGGCATCGGTAACTGCTCTTGCCCTTTCCTTTCTCTTTTTCAATGTCGTTAACCCTCTTCCCCTTCCTCTGTCCTCAGCAACTGCCGTTGGGGTCTACTCCGCCGCCAACAGGCCTTTAGTAGTCCTTCTCTATCGTTGACAGGCCTTCAATGGCCCTGATTTACTGGTGATAGGCCTTGTAAGGCCTAGAATCTCGCCGACAGACCCTCCCTAGGTCTAACTCGTGTTGATTTTGGGGTTTTTTGTTCTCTAGCGAGCTCCGATGTTGAGCCTCTTCATCACGTATGTAACTGGTGTATTCAAAGGTACTCCTAACTCCTGATTGTGAATCGTGATTGATGTTACTACATAGTTCATAAAAGAGGACTGTTTCTGTTATTGTCTACTACTTCTGAGGGTGGTTATTATCTTCCACTTATTTACTAATCTGTATAATTAAGTTGGAGTGTTATCTACCTTGTTGTTCCTCTTCAAATACTTATATTCAGATCTAAGTTTTGTAAAAACTATAGCTTCAAAAGATGAGTTTGTTAAGAATCTAAGTGGCATTTCAGTGAAACTTGATGGAAAGAATTATTTGACATGGATGCAAAGTTTTGAAACCTTTCTGGCTGCTCACTGAAAACAAACACTTTACACAGCCTCCACCTGATGTGAAGGATAGTGCTTTTGAAGATTAGTAGGTTGAGGATTCATCAGTTGTTTCATGGATACTAAATAGTATGGAGTCTTTTATTGCTCGTGGAGTGATGCTTCTATTTCTACGAAGAAAATATGGGATACCCTAAAGAAGATGTGTGGATATGAGTAAACTATTTCTAATATGTTTGAAGTGTATGAGTAGATCTTCACTTTGAAAATGGGTAATAGTTCAGTTCAGGAGCACTTTGCTTCACAAAGATCTCTTCTTGATGAGCTTGACTTGTATCAGCCATTGACATCGAATATTACTATGATGCGTTGGTATCGTGAGAAGCTTGCAGTTGCTGCATATCTGTTTGGTCTGACTTCAAAACTTTCATTTCAAGTTTAGGGTCAGGTTCTTGGTTCAGATTCTACTCCTAGTATAGAGAGTATTTTTGCTCATGTTCTACGCATCTTTATTGGTACACCCCTGACTACATCAAATCATTCAGCTATAACAGTCATTAGGGGTCGTGGTCGTAGTTTTGACAGAGGAGGAGGTCGAAGACAGACAAACGGTAGAGATCGTACTCCATGTGAGCACTGTGGTTGTACTAACCATAGATCTGATCGTTGCTATGAGAAGTTTGGGAAATCAAATTGAGCACAGGTTTCTACTGAGGTACATGGCACATCTTCAGCTACTTCTACTATCAGTGCATCCTCAGTGACACTTTCTCACAAGGAGTATGTCCAGTTTTTGTAGTTTAGAAAGAGCCAGTCTTCTGCAGTTGTGGCTTCTGATTTATTTGCTTTTAAGGACAATTCTTGGATTATTGATTCAAGGGCATCGTTATACATGATAGGTAGTCGTGACCTTTATTCTTATATATCTCAATTACTTGACATTAAATCAGTTTCCAATGTAGATGGTAAAACTTGCCATGTGTCTAGACAAGGCACAATTCGTACTACGTCTCAGTTGACACTAGACAAAGTTCTGTATGTACCTGAATTTTCAGTTAACCTTTTGTCGATTAGTTCCATTACCAAATATCTTAATTGTTTTGTAACTTTCTTCCCTTTTCATTGTATCTTTTAGGACCTATAGATGGGAAAGGGGATTAATTTAGGACGTGATAAAGGTCAAGGAGTTTACTTACTGATCAAAGATGAGATACCTCGAGGCCTTGCATCATTGGTTTTCATTGTAGATCAATCTATTGTTTGATATCGTTGCTTGGGTCATCCTTTCCCTCATAAACTACAATAAGCTTTGTCATGGATCTCTGTTTCTTCTTTTCAGTGTGATTCTTGTGTGTTAGGTAAGCACTATCGTGTTACCTTTCGTCGTCTTCATTTAGTTAGGAGTAAGAGTTTTTTTGAGTTGGTTCATTGTGACGTGTGAGGTCCAATCAGAACATCTTCTGTGTTTGGTTATTGATATTATATTTTGTTTATTGCTAATTTTTCACGAATATCATCGGTTTATTTGTTAAAAACTAGAGTTAGTGTTCTTGATATTATCAAAAAAAATTCTATGAAAATAAAAAATTAAATTTCTATTTATTCCAAAATTCTTCGTATTGATAATGTCTTGGAATTTACTCAAGTTAGTTTGCAAAATTATTGTGAATTTCTTGGTGTTATTCAGCAAACTTCTTGTCTTTATACATTTCAACAAAATGGTGTGGTTGAATGCAAATATCGTCATATTTTTGATGTTGCTAGGTCTCTTATGTTTGAAATGCAGGTTCTCAAATATCTGTGGTCTGATGTTGTATTGACAGTTGCTTATCTCATTAATTGTATGCCATCCACTCCATTTGGGAGGGAAATTCCCCTTAAACAACTATTTCTTGATGCAGATATTTTTTCTCTTACTCCTCGGATTTTTGGATGTGTTGTCTTTGTTTAGGTTTTGATCTCTAATCTAGACAAACTTGTTCCTAGGTCCATTTGGTGTGCGTTTTTGGGATATTCTTGTACTCAGCGTGATTATCGTTGTTATATTCCTACTATTAGGAAATACATAGTTTCTATTGATGTTACTTTTTATGACGAATGATGTTTCTTTAATAGTACTCCATTCTCACATGATAGTGTCCTTTTACCCTGCATTGTGGAGTTTGGTGGTGCTAATGATGCAGGTGAAGAGGTGTGGAAGAGTTTGCATGTGTATCAATGACGATCACGTCCCCTCACAGTCACATTTTCCTCACCATCTGCAGATCGGCACCCACAAACATTCATTTACCCATTGCCATTTGGAAATGTACATGTGGCTCTACAGACGATCCTATTTCCCACTTTGTTAGTTATGATTGTCTTCATCCTACATTTCATATGTTTGTCTTTGAATCACTTCTTAGGAACTACCAAGAGGCACTTTTACTACCTCAGTAGAAAATAGCAATGAATGATGAAATGGATGTACTTGTGTCTCGTGGGACATGAACTTTGGTGTCTAGGTTGAAGGGAACAAATGTTATTACTTGTAGATGGATATTTGTCATTAAATACAAACCTGATGGTATGATAGATAGGTACAAAGTTCGCCTTGTGACACGAATTTTACACAGGAGTATGGTATTGATTATTCTAAGACATTCTCTCCTATTGCTCTTGATTGAACTCCATCAGAGTTATGCTCTCCATTGCCGTCAATAGATCTTGGGAAATTTGTCAGATTGATGTCAAGAATGTTTTTCTATATGATGATCTTGTGGAGTATGTGCATATGAAGCAACCTCCTCGGTACGTTGCTCAGAAGGAGAATCATGTGTCTTCTCAAGAAAATCATCTATGGGCTTAAATAGATTCCACGTACTTGGATCATGTATGTTATTACTTATTTTAGCTTATCCTAACGTTTCAAATAGAAATTTGATGTTTTTTGACTATTTCTGTGAACCTCTGTAAATTTACTATGTTTCCACCGATATTTCCATTGAAGACCGATACATTTCCTATTTTCGTTGGATCGAAGTTCAACACGAAATCAACATTTAAAACCTTGTCTTGATCCTTGATTTGCTAATCTATCACTATCATGTTGTAGTTTCATTACATGGTTCTTCGTTCATTACTATATATAAATATATTAATTAAATAATTATAATAATTTTTATGAAACTGTTCTATTTTTCCCAACATTATTTGGAAAAAAAGAAACATATTATTATTTTACTATGCTTTATGGCCTAAAAATTGAGTAATTATTGCAATCAAATTATAACAATAGTTGCATATCCATAGCTCACCATGCGTTTGTAAATAAATTGAATAAAACATTCAATAATAAGGTAATAGTAAATACTACTTGATCTTTGATATGATGTCTCACAACTGAACAACTTATGAACAACAAACTAAAACAATAATTGAAAAAAATAAGGAATTTCTTTATTAGGATCATTTTCAAAAAATGATTCTTATATCTAAAATATATCATGCATTCATAAATAAAATGATTAAAAAGTCTTTCACACAAGACACAACCACTATGGTTGATATTTAATCTTGTTTATGTCTCACTTTGGATGTACCTTTGCAACAGTGATATAAATGGTATTAGTAAAGTCACATAGTTACTATCAACAATATCAAGTTAATATATATAAACCAAAACTCAATAGTACTATACATAAATGATTACACATAGCATGGTTAGGGAAAATAAAAAGTATAAAACTAACTCAAACAACAAATATTATTGGACATTATTATGGCATTCACCAACCAAGAATACTAAACTGAATTCCTAAAGCAAGAAATAATCAATCACCAATTAAAGCCTTATGCATATGAGGGTTCATGCAATTTTGGTCCTCTTGTGTGTGTGTCTGTGTTGTGGCGGGGGGGGGGGGGGGTGGTGGTGGTGTCCCTTCAATAGTATAGGTATA
>JAMKQA010021466.1:0-18228 GCA_024699735.1 Posidonia australis | reverse complement strand
TAAGTGTTGTTAGTCGTTTTATGTGTAATCCAGGGCGAGAACATTGGCAAGCTGTAAAACGGATTTTCAGGTATCTTAAAGGATCCATTAATCAGGGTCTAAGATATGGAAATAGTGATGATTGCCTTATCAAAGGCTATTCTGACTCAGATTTTGGAGCAGACAGGGACACTAGAAAGTCTATAACTGGTTATGTGTTTACAGTTGGAAATTCAGTGGTGTGCTGGAAGGCATCTCTTCAACCAATAGTCACATTATCATCCACTGTGGCTGAATATGTTGCAATGACAAAGGCTGTAAAGGAAGGTATCTGGCTAAAAGGTTTGCTTGGTGATTTTGGTTTACATCAGGATTTTCTTGACATTTTCTGTGATAACCTTAGTTCTATTTGTTTAGCCAAGGATCATGTCCATAATGGAAGGACTAAACATATTGACATAAGGTATCACTTTATCCGAGGAGAAAAGAAGGTTAAATTTGTTAAAATCGCTACTGAAGATAATCTTGCAGATTTTTTCACCAAAGCTGTTCCAGAGAGCAAGTTTGTCCACTGCTTAAATTTGCTCTATATTTGTGATCGTATCTAGATCAGTTCTGTTCAGCATGGCGTATATACAAGTCAAGGTGGAGATTTGTAGAAAATGACTTGAATATGCTCTGATAAAATAAATAATAATAATAATAAAATCAGTTTAAATGCCCTATTCTCAGTCGCGGGACTTCAGCCGCATCTCCTGCTCGCGGAAGGGAGTCTCCGCACCTGCCCCGAACCGCGCGCCTCTCCCCAGCCGTCGCTCTTGCTTCGATGGGTCGCGGAAGGGAACTACACCTCTTCTCCAGCCATCGCGACTGCCCCGAACCACGCGTGCCTTCTCCCCTGCCGTCGCGACTGCCCCGAACCGCGTGCCTCTCCCCAGTCGTCGCTCCTGCTCCGATGGGCCGCGGAAGGGAACCACACCTCTTCTCCAGCCATCGCGACTGCCCCGAACCACGCGCGCTTTCTCCCCTACCGTCGCGACTGCCCGGAACCGCGCGCGCTTCTCCCCTGCCGTTGCGCCTGCTCCGAGCCACGCTTCTCTTCCCCTACCATCGCGCCTGCTCGCGGGATACTTGGTCGCAGGGATCCGTTGAGCTCTCTGTTTGCTCGTGCCTTCTCCTCGTCCGTCGCGTCCGCTCCGCGCGTGGATGCATCCGCACATCCGCACCTCTTCTCCCTCCTCCAATGCTATATAAGGAGGAGGCAGGGTCTGTGTTTCAGTATTGCAAATACAGAGAAATTGATTCCTTCTGTTCTCTGTCTTTGAGGTTTCATCTGGTCTGAGTTATATTCCAGTAAGGTTTCTGTGAGTACGAGTTGTACAAGAGTTGCACTCTTGGTCTGTGTTGTAATCCTCTGAAGAATAGTGAAACCTATCTGTCCTGTGGATGTAGCCTTTATTTGGGTGAACCACGTAAATTTACGTATTTGTTTTTATTTCTGTTCTTCATTTCATTTCATTTCATTTTAATTTTCTTGTTTAACTAATCCTTAAACTTAACAAAAACCTATGTTTTGGTATCATGTGAAGATTATCGGGAAAAATAATGATGTGTTATTTGATTAATGACCAAGGAGTGTGTGTGTGTGTGTATATATATATAAGATTTACTAGATACCCAACATAAACGAATATCCAACCTAATTAGTCACTACTATCTAATAAGACTTTAATAATAATAATATAAACATTACTCTAGCACTTAACGTTTGGCTTAGCCATCCCAAATGTCACACTGATGATTAATTGTTTGATGTTGGTATATGTTATACATTTTTCAGTAAAAAAAAGTTCTACACTTTGAACTTCTGATTTGATTCCCATTTCTTCTCCCTATCTGGAAGTGTCTACCTTATATCGAAAATGCTAGTGCTTAGTGATGCTTGTCCCTATTTTGAAGGGGCTTTAGTTGATACTTGAAGTCGGAATCATGTTTGTTTTATTTCCTCTCTTATCGTCAAGCATTGGCATGAGGATTTAACTCTACTAGATTGAAGTGGTTGCATGAGAAAAGATGTTTGTTAACTTAAGAGACTTCAGTTACCAGTTACCACTCAAAAATTTTAATTTTAAATTTCCCTTTCCAATGTGGTATGACAAGACATACTATTCTGTTGTGTTTATTGTATCTAGTTCCCCTCAATACCCATGTGAAATCCTTGTTTTTAAATTTTTTGCTGGCAGCATCTTCATGATGGAACTACATTTTTTGTTCAAAAAAGTTGTCTTTAAAATTGTCATGTATTATTAAGTACGGTGATATTGTATTTTCATGCTCGTCAAAATCTTGGTGTCTTAATCAAAAATGCCTTGTCGATGGACTTATGCTGCTGCTGATTTATGTGTACAATTCCTATTTGATGTTGGAAACTTCGTGTTGTTTTGCTTACATTATGACACAAAAACACATGGTCTGGCATGAACTTTCTTCTGTGTTTTTTGCCCCCCTTGTGAGACGTTTGTTTATATTCACTGTTTATGTTCTCTCTGTTTTAGTCATTATCAAGCAAAACTGCTTTCCACAGACATCAGCAATGGTTACAACATGCAAAGACACGTAGTGCAAGGCATAAGATCATGAAGGTATGAACATTTTTGTCCATTGAATTGTTTTATGTCCAGTTTTTGATTAGTCAACTCTCGGCTCCATTCAGTTCTTGAGAGAGCAAGCAGCACTCTCTGCTACAGAAATTACTGCAGATACAGTTAACAACTTTGTTGCTGATCTTGATGATGAAGATTATTTTGAAGAGATCCCAGAGCCTTCCAAGGAAAGGTCTATTTGGACAAAATTTATAAATAATGTATCTGAACTATCTTCTACTAAGAGTACTAGTGGAGATCTTTTACCTGTGCAAAACAGCATAGGCACTCCCAAGATAAATGGCAAGCACAATAAAGATGCGCAGAAAATGAGCCTCAAGGTCAATGGCAAGGCTATTTCTGAGTTAAGTCATGCTAGTATGCGAACTTATAAGGAGGTTTTGCCTGGATTAGAAAGTTGGAAAGCTGGCAAAGTTGCTTTCTGGCACAATCTAGAGGGGCATCCAATTCAATGGTTTTGTGTAGTATGCATTGACCGAAGAGGTTAGTTCTCTTTCTGCTTTCTTGAAAACTCTGTTGTTTCAATAGATCTTCTTTGAGGTCATTGTTAGAGTAGCTATTATTATGTCTTATGTCTAAATGGATTATTGGACATCTATTTACCGTAAGGATGTCTAATACACCTGTATATATATGTACTCTTCTCATATTAATAGTATCTTTTTGATCTTTTACCACATGGTATGAAGAGCTTAAGTTGCAATAAAAACAAAAAAACAAAAAACAAAAAAAAAACCCTAGATCTACGTCTGTCGTCTGCCCTCTCGCCGCTGGTGAACTGCCGATCGTCTGCCCTTCTCACTGCAACAAGAAGCCTCCCCAGCCTCTGGCGCCCCCTCCTCTACCTCTTTTGGCCCCCTTCCGCTGTCGACAGGCCTGTTCCAGGCCTCTAGTTCTGTCGTCGGCGCTTGACCTCCACAGCGTCGGCTCCTGCTGGCCCTTCTAGGGGTCATTGGTCGTTTGTCTCCCGTCGGTGATGCCCTAGGTTCCTTCCTTCATGTCTGCAAGGGCCGTCGAGTCCCTTCAGTCCATGTGGCTGCAACATGTGGCCTTGTTCTAGGCTATCTACGTGCATTTGGTCTTCGTAGAGGGTGGATACGTCACATCCATCCTAGTTGGTGAGCAGTCTGGCTTCCGTACTTATGATTTTTCGACATATATTATCAGTGTTGCTTGCTGTTTGCTTCGTCTAAATGGCCTCTCGTGACTCTTTTGTGAAAAATTTGAGTGGGACGTTAGAAAAACTCTTTGGGCCGAATTATCTCCCATGGTCGTAGAGTTTTGAGACCTTTGTTCTGACACACAGAACACAGAAGCACCTTATTGACTCACCTTCTGATGTCAAGTCTAAGATGTATGAAGAATGGTTGGCTGATGATGCGGCTGTTGTTACATGGATGACCAACAGTATAGAGCCCTCCGTTGCTTGTGGCATTATTTCACTATGATCTGCCAAGAATATCTAGGATATCCTTCGTCTGATATATGGCCATGAGAAGAATATATCTTGTGTGTTTGAGATATATGAGCAGTTGTTTACTTTACGATAGGGGAACAGATCTGTTCAGGACACCTTCACTGCTCTCCGTGCCTTGCTTGAGGAGTTGGATGTTCACCAGCCTTTGACTACTGATATCACCCGTCTGCGTCGCTATCGCGAGGAGATGGCTGTTGTGGTTTTCCTTTCTTGTCTGAACCTTGAGATCAGTTCTCAGATAAAGGGTCAGGTGTTAGCTGCAGACACTCTTTTGGATCTCTACACTACATTTGGCAAGGTTATGAGGGTTTCTATAGTTATGTCCCCTATAGTCTCAAAGCCCTGTGGACGTCCACCTGTTTCTACAGCCTTCTGCCATGACTGTCACACGAGGTCGAGGTCGTGGTGGTCCTCTAGGAGGAGGTCGCGGTCGTGGTGAGACAAGTGGACGTCCACGTTGTACACATTGTGGGCGGTTAGGTCACAGGATTGAAAAATGTTGGGATATTATTGGTCGTCCTCAGATGGCGAATGTTACTACCGAGCCTTCCACAACTGCTGTCACTACTGAGGCATCGACATTCGCAGTATTATAGGCAGACTACGAGCGACTTCAGTAGCTAAAAGTCATCGATTCTACTGCCAGCTACACATGCCAGTTCCTCAGGTACTAGTGTTCTACTCACATCCAGGGATCTCTCTTGGATCATTGATTCCGGTCTCTCCTCCCACATGTCAGGTACATATAGCTTATTTACCCAGTTATCCCAGTTATCTGGTACTCGGACTGTCGCGATTGTTGATTGCTGAACTTGTCCCGTCTCAGGTGAAGGGGTGGTTCACGTCTCTTCACAATTGTCACTTGAGAATGTCCTTTTTGTGGTTGATTTTCCTGTCAATTTATTATCTATTAGTGCTATCACAAAATAGTTACAGTAGTGTGTGACCTTTTTTCCTTTCCATTGTACATTTCAGGATTTACAGACAGGGAGGAGGATTGGTTTGAGCCGTGACAGAGGCAATGGAATGTACCTACTAGTTCGTGATGAGATACCTCAAGGTTTGGCTTCCACAGTGTCTACTGCTGAGTCCTCTTCCTTGTGGCACTATAGGTTGGGACATCTATCTCATCAGAAACTCCAGTAGGCTTTACTGTGGCAGTCTGTTTTGCGTTTTTATTGTGAGTCTTGTCAGTTAGGTAAGCACCATTGTGCTTCGTTTAAAAGGTTGAGTCTTGCGTCTAGTACTACAGCTTTTGAGTTAGTTCATTGTGATGTTTGGGGTCCGTCTAGAGTAGAGTCTGTGTCAGGTCATAGGTATTACATGGTTTTTGTCGATGATTTTTCTAGAACATCATGGATGTATTTGCTTAAAGATCGTGGTCAAGTCTATGATGTACTCAAGAATTTTTTGAATGAAATAAAGAATCATTTTAATGTGACTCCCAAGTTTTTGCGAACTGACAATGCACTTGAGTTCATTTAGTCTAAGATTACTTCTGTTTGTGCTTCATTGAGCATGATCCATCAGACTTCTTGTCTTCACACCTCACAACAAAATGAGATTGCAGAACGTAAACATAGACATATGCTAGACGTCACTCGTATACTTATGTTCCATATGCATGTCCCTAAACATTTATGGACTGATGCTGTACTTACAGCCACTTATCTTATAAATAGAATGCCCTCTGCACCGTTTGGGGGTGAGGTTGGACTTTGTCGTCTAAAACCTGGATATACATTGTTTAGTCTGACACCTAGAGCCTTTGGATATGTGGCATTTGTTCAAGACATTTCTTCCGGTCTAGACAAACTGTTCCCACGTTCTATTAAATGTGTCTTTGTGGGTTATTCGAGGACTCAACGAGGTTATAGGTGTTTCCTTCTCCTTAATTGAGGATATTATGTCTCTGTTGATGTCACCTTCTTTGAGCCTGAGTCGTACTACAGTATCCCTTCACCATCTAGCATGTCTGTTCCCATTCCTTTGGTTGTTGAGTTGCAGGATGCAGATACTCAATTGACACCATCAGTTCTGTCATGAGCCTCTCCGCCTTTGCAGGTGTATTGCTGACGACAGCATCCTCTAGTGCCTCCCACCATCGGACCATTCTCCTTTACAGATGCAAATCCGCCCCTCAGTTGTTCAGATGTGTCTATAGTCCTTCGAAAAGGTACTCGTTCATACGCTATTCGTCCTATTTCCTATTTTGTATCTTATGATACTCTACACCTTCGTTTTCGTAGTTTTACCTTGTCCCTTCTTTCTCAAACTATCCTAGGACTTACGATGAGGCACTTTCCTTTCCTCATTGGAAAGCAGTCATGGATAAGGAGATCACTACACTTACTAGTCGTGACATGTGGGAGTTAGTGGTCCAAACTGTTGGGACTACAGTGGTCACCTGTAGATGAGTCTATACCATCAATTACAAGTCAAATGGCAGCATTAACAGGTACAAGGCTCGACTGGTTGCTCGAGGATTCACTCAGACATATAGGATTGATTATGAGGAGACCTTCTCACCAGCTACTCGTCTTAATTCTATCCACGTACTTCTGTCACTAGCTCTGAATAAATCCTAGGATCTGTGTCAACTTGATGTGAAGAATGCCTTCCTCTATGGTGATTTGACTGAGACAATATTGATGGAGCAGTCTCCAAGATACGTTGTTCAGGGAGAGGATCGTGTGTGTAAATTAAAGAAGGCCATCTATGGACTCAAGCAAAGTCCTAGAGCATTGTTTGAAAAATTTAGTCAGGTGGTACTTGATGGTGGTTTTCAGCGTTGTGCAGTGGATCACTCAGTGTTTTACAGGCACACAGGTTATAGATGTGTTATCCTGGCTGTATATGTAGATGACATATTAGTGATTGGAAGTGATGTAGAAGGAATTACAGAGATAAAGAGCCATCTTCATAGACATTTTGTGACGAAAGATATGGGAAAGCCTCGTTATTTTCTAGAGATCGAGTTTGCCTATGGACATAATAAGATCACGTTATCACAGAGGAAGTATGCATTGGATCTCTTACAGGAGACGGGACTTCTGGGGTGCAAACCAAAAAGCACTTTTATCGAACAGACATCACCTTTTTGGGATAGCAGCTCAGAGTTATTGGAGGATCCTGGTCAGTACAGAAGACTGATTGGGAAGTTCATCTATTTGATGGTGACTCGACCTGGCATTTCATATGCAACTAGTCTTTTAAGCCAATTCGTGTATGAGCCTAGGATGATACATTGGGTAGGTGCTCTTTGTGTTTTATCTTATGTGAAAGGGACATCAGGTAAAGGTCTAGTCTACAGGAAGAATGGTCACTCCAGAATTGGGACATACTCAGATTTAGGCTATGCAGGTGATAGAGAAAACAGGAAATCTACGTCTGATTTTTGCACGTATGTAGGAGGCAACCTGATCACTTGGCGCAGCAAAAAGCAAAATGTGGTGTCAAGGTCTAGTGCAGAGGCTGAGTACAGATCTACGGCTTAGACAGTTTGTGAGATGATGTGGATAAAGTCATTACTCGAGCAGCTTGGATTCAATGTTGAGGTGCCTATGTCTATGAGATGTGACAATCAAACTGCTATCTTTATTGCAAACAACCTTATCTTTCATGAGAGGACAAAGCACATTGAGGTTGATTACCATTTTATAAGGGACTTAGTCATGAGAGGAGTTAAACTCTACTCCATATACACATTCTTCAAAACAGTTAGTCGATATATTCACGAAGGGTCTTGCTGTAGGGTTGTTTGAGTCTTTATGTGACAAGCTGGGCATGATTAATATGTATGCTCCAGTTTGAGGGGGAGTATTAGAGTAGCTATTATTATATCTTATATCTAAATGGATTATTGGATATCCATTTACCATAGGGATGTCTAATACAATAGTATCTTTTTGTGTACTCTTCTCATATCAATAGTATCTTTTTGATCTTTTACCACAGCCATTTACACAAACCTTCCATCTGCAAGTTCAGAATCACTTCACATGGCTGTTTTTACTTGTCACACCTAAAAATCAGTACACTTCCATTTTTGTTCCAACATTGTGCTTGGCCACTTCAGTATGACCTCTTACTGGAGTACAATAACCTGAATGTCAACATTCTCGATGTCAGTTTGTAGGACACATGGTCCACAGTTGGAGTTTATAAGATCCTTGTGGAACTTGTGCAGTCATATGTTTGTTTCTTTGTTCATGGTCATATGCCATAATAGGAAAAGGCATATATACATTTCAGTCAAAGTGATTATATATCTGAATGTTTTTGTAGTCTCAGGGTGCAGTCGATGTTTTGAATATCGGAGACAAGTAGTAGTAGTAGTTTTGAATTACAAGTACTAGGAAAAGGCATTTATATTTCCAGAAAAGAGGCTTCCTTCTCAGGATATCTAAGACAAAGTTGTTTCTTCATTCTTGGAATGGTATCCTGCTGTGGGTGATTCGGAGGATTTTGATGTGTTTATTCGTGATTGGCTGCAAGGCTCCTTATTGATTTATTTTTTACCTTGTATTTGTCTTTTGCTTTGGCTTATTTTACTGATAAGCCTTTTCTTTGTGTTTCCTCTCTTTTCTTATAAAATCTTTATTTCCACTAAAAAAGGGTAATAGTAATACATAAAAATATGCTTTATGATAAGTAAAAATTTGAACTAGAGACCTAAAGTTCCGATTAGGGAGTTTTGTACTCCAAACATATACCCAATGCCACCTCTGTAGTGCCATAAGAAAAACTGGACAGGAGGAGACTAGAAATGAGACACTGTCGTAGGTTTGGCATGAATGGCTTAAGTGGTATTTGGCTCTCTATGGCTCTTTCACAAAATCTAACTTCTGTTTAGAACCTTGCTTATCCTAATTTTTGCTTTTGTCAAATTTGTATACCAGAAGTTGTGTAAGTTTATACAGTTAAGCTGATTCTGTTTCTTGTTTAGTTTATATTCTGGTTATAAAATAATTTCTGTCAGAATCTGGGCAAACACAGCCTTAGACTAGCAGAAATGATAATAAAAAGTATTTTAATTACTCTTTCTCTGCTTGATGATGATTATCTGATCGTGAAACATGCAAAATTTTTTTTGGTGTTGCTGCAACTTTTGATAGAGTCGAACCATTTGATTTGTTTGGTTTGATGACTGATGGGGTGATAGCCATGACCTGGGAATTTGTTCCTGTGCCATGCGTGTTTATCCCTTCTTCTGTTGTGATAGAGTCTCAGCTACTAGGCTTTCTTATTTGAGTAGAGAAAAGTGTTTTGTGAGAAACTATATCTAATATTTGAACAAAAATAACTGAAGCCCATATGAGAAATTTGTTCTTGTGGAAAATCACTCTATTAACAAATTTATATTCAGTAAATAGAAGGCTGAAGCATTGAAGCTCGATAACCTAGTCAAGAGCAATTATCTCATGGGTCAGGAGTGGTTGTAGACTTGGAATAGAAAGAAAAAGGAAATAACTTTTGCTTTTCAGTTTTCATTGTGGGCAATCAAGCATTCTAGCTGCTGATATCATTGGCTTGAATTTGTAAAGCAGTAGTTTTTTCTCCTGCCACTGGTTGAGGCAGAAGTTAAGGCTGACGAAGCACAAACCTCTTGGGTCCCACAGATACACACCCTAAGGTGATGTGGGAATGTGGGATTCTAAGTGATCAGATGAGCTCCAACCCTATTTAAGTGATATCATTGTATTTTGTTTAGTAATTGTGTTGTATTTCATTCATAGACTATTGGAAAAATAATTTCAGTATTCCTAAAAAATTCAATTTGATAATTATTGAAATTATTTTTTTCAATAAATTGTTGAGAAAATACAATATAATTTACTGAAAAAATACATAAGTCTCATTTAACTTAAGTAAGCATTTAAAATTCCTTTTAGGTTTTGATTTAAGTTTACATTGGGATTTTCTAAAAGTGAAGCTCTTCGTTCAAGCTTTCAGTCTCGTTTCTCTGCTATATCTCTAACTTGATTCATTTTACCAAATTATTGTTGTAGGAATGTTGGCAGAAGTCACGTCTGCGTTAACAGCAGCTGGGATCATGATATGTTCTTGTGTGGTTAGTGATTGTGAACTTTTTATTCTTAAATTGCATGCTTCTTGCTGATCTAGTATTCCAAATGGACAGGTGGACATCGATAGAAGAAAAGGAATGGGTGTCATGCTATTTTACATGGAAGGGACAACCCTTCAAGATCTGGTAATTATCAACACGTCTTACTTAGATTGTTCATTTTTGGTGCCAGATTGTTTTAATCTTTGGTGTGCCTTCTAGGAAAGCGCTTCCTCTAGTATCGACGTGATCCTTGGTGTCCTTGGCTGGTCAGCTGGTTGTAGCTGGTCTAACTCTCCGGATGATGCTGAATATTTTTTGGAATGCTAGTCATAGAACCCAACAATAAACCTTGCGGCCATCACATTCAACCAAACTTAAATCTATGGGTTGCTTCGGCCTAAAGTTTTGTAATCTTGAATCCATTAAATAGTTTTCTATAGTTTTTTTTTGGTGGGGAAGAGGGGTCTCATTATTTGTTCAACATTGACCAATAAGCCATGAGGCATCATCATAAAGGCACATGTATATACACGAAAGAGTCAACCGAAGCAAACTAGAAATTCGTTTCTATAGTTGCGGTTATGTAAATAGATACTGTACTATCTGTTCAGATGTGAGTATATAGAAGAATTCTTACCAAGCAATAATTCACATGAGAGTTCTTTGCTGGCCTTTGATTTCATTTTTGCTGCTTCTCTTCTCTTTCGCTGCTGCTGTGGTTGTCACCGTTTCTTCACTTGTGTGGGTTGGCTTCTCCATTTCACAGTATCTGTAGATCAGAAAGCGAGTAGCTGACGTATCCAAGATGATATTACCAATTAAAAGCAGCAATATTCTCGTTTTTAAGCCATCTTCTAACTACAGTGTGCACGCCACATAGGCTACAATGTTGGAGAAGCATCCATACAAGGTCTCTTGGGCGCTCAGGTGTTATTGACATCTTAGGTGTTTTAATGCTTAGGGTTTCTTTTAATTAATCGGATCTAGATGTGGATTTTAGGGATATAAATGAGAATTTCAAATATAAATAAGGATTATATTTTCTTATATTTTTGTTTTGTTTCGTTGAGACTTACTAAAAGTTTAAAACTTAATTGTTTTTAACTTATTTGGATGGTAATGTGTGTTTCTATAGTTGCTTAGATATTAATCTTATTATATTTTATTATTATGTTGCCATTTGTTATATATTTAAAGAGTATTTAGGGATTAGTTGAGTTAATGATAGAGATATCAATGTATAATTGTATTTAATAATATATAAAATAAATAATAAAAATATCGAAAATAATTTAATTTTAATTTTTTTTGGTGACGCTTAGGCGCCCAAGGTGTCTAAGTTTAATGCCTTAATGAGCATACTAGTATCCTTCAACAGAAGAAGCGGCATATCCTTCGACGGCTGCAAGCATATGATACCTATGGTTGTGTTTTCAAGCAATGCGAGTTGTGAGTCATAACACGTCTACTTTGAGGAAAATCGAGCATATTTCCTTGATTTGAAGCTTCTCAAGTGAACCGTTTTTATTCGAAAACTTATGGATGATTTGATGTAAAAATCATTTACAGGTTCATATCATGACGCTGCATTTATAAGATCAAAAATACTTTCCCAACCATTCCGTCACACGTCCCATTCTTCCAACGACATCATTCGTAAGCAAGACTAAAATCATCAAGGCGTCAAAAAAGATCAATTGAAGTAACATAATTGATTGCACTATTTGATCAATGATGATATAGATTTAGTTTAAGTTGGACAAAAGATCTCTTAATTGTACATTTTATTGCTTTATTTTTTGAGATGAGACTGCAACTGAGCTATACATTCATCCCTAGATGAAGAGAGAACTCACAACCACAAACGATGTTTCATTTCATTTTGGAATTACAAACTTCTCATTTATCCACATTCCATGATGGCTTGTCGACCCACCTAATCCGGCATCCCCGGTTTTCCAATGTATGAATGATCATGGGAGAAAGCAAACATTTCAATCCACTTTCCAGCTTCACCTTCTTCAATCTGTCCCTTGCTACTCTGAGAACGTATTCAAACCCCTCTACCGACACACAGGGAAGATTTACCAGCTTTATATCCTGCAGACACCTTAATTTTGCAACTAGAACTAACAGACCAATGTCTGTGACCAGACAACTTGATACGTTGATCTGCATTGGCACATACGGTAAGAGTCAGGTTTCCGTTTTAGAAGGGAGAGAGGTTGGAGAGAGAGAGACACAATACCTGTCTAAGGTTTTCTGTATAACGAGCAAGTGCCCATAGTGCCATATCACCAATGCCGTGGCACTGCTTCAGATCTATCTCCACTAGGCTCTTGCAGCCACTTGCGATAGCGGTGATACCCACATTGGTGATGGCATTCACCTTCCTCATTTCAAGGTCTGATAGCTCTTGTAACACGCTAAGATGCTTCAGGCCTTGGTCCGAAATCTCAGTGCAGTAGCATACGTTTAACTTCTTCAGATTCTTGCAGCCACTTGCGACAGAAGCCAAACCATCATCCCCAATCCCCGTGCATCTGCAGATGAGCAAGCAAGGATGATTATAATGATCCTTGTTTCATATTAAACACAAGACATCCCTGCTGAGACTTGATGTGGCCATCTGATGGCTTTGGTTCGAGGGAAGCACCTGTGTGGCCTTATGACACACTTAGGTGGATGGCTGGTTGTCTAATTGCCTATTCTTTACGTAAACACGTTCATTTTTCAATCTAGCACATGATAAATAGTTAAATGGATGGGATAACCATAGTTTTGACTACCATAAGTGTAATTCTACTATGTTTTGATGCATGGATGACTATTACCACATGTTGCGAGGTGAGATTTATTAGGATTATGTTGTCTAACTTTCATTTATATTGGATCCTTTAATATAATGATTCCTTCAGCTTTTGATGGGTTTCCTTTTTACTTCGAGTTTTGCTTACAGACCAAGGTGCGAGTGTGTCCTGTACATCTACCTACTATCTATGTTCACTGGGCTGTGGACGTACTTGAGTGCCTAATGTTTTTCAGTCCATTGCCAAGAATAGAATTTCTGAGAAGATCAAAAAATATATATATAGAATGACTTCAGATTTACCTGTAAAGATCCAGTATTTGGAGCCTTTTGCAATTCGATCCAATATAAGAGAGACCTTTGTCAGTTATGCTGGAACAAAGGCCTAATTTTAACTCGACAAGCTCCGAACACTGGGATAAGTACTCCAATGCTGAAATCGCAGAGCTAGTTAGTTATAATTATCAGAAAACACATAAATCAGTGGTCAAATATCTTCTAACTTACCTTGGTCATAGATACAGCAATCTGTGAGATCAATTTCTTGGAGATGGGAGCAATGAGTTCCAATTTCATTGAGACCTTTTGCAGTGATTAAGGTGCAGGACTCCAGCTTCAAGCATTCAAGCTTCTTACAGAACTTGCCTATCGCAGAAAGTGTGTTGTCCGTTATAAGATGGCAACATGTGAGATCAATTTTTCTCAAAGCACTGCATCGAGAAACCAACTGAAAGATGCATTCATCTGTCACACCACTGCATTTACTCAATCCAATTCCTATCAATGCCTTACAGTAGAGGCTAATGGTTTGAAGGATTGTGATGGAAACATAAAATCCATCAAGTTCGATTGTTTTCAAGCACTTCCCCGACTCCTTTAGTCTCAACAAAAGAGAGGGTGCTATCACCTGCTGCGTTGAAATAGTGCATTGACCAAGCAACTTCAAAAAGAAATCCCTAATGGAGAATCCTATAGAGGATTAGATTAATAAGAGTAAAACTCACCGAACCACAGTACCCAGCAACAAGCTTCTCAATAGAGCTGTGCCCTCTAAGCAACGAAGTTATGCCCAATGAGCTGATATTGCCACACCTTGAAACATCAACACTCTGGAAAAATACCAAAACACCACACTACTTTAAAACAAAGATACATGAAGAAAAATCATTTTTATTTCCTGCTTAATCAATAGTCATTTTGCATGTAGCACTTCAGTTATCTACTGCTATTCAAGGGTACTAGCTTTTATTAAGGTGCAACCCTAGCCGTAAACACTAGCTGGTAAGGGTGGGTCTTCATACTCCTCTGCCTAGTACTGTTTTGTGGGTCACCTAGCCATTTACCGACTTCTAGATTCCTGCCTAACATTTTGTTTTCCAACTATGGTTGAGACATCCTGATTTACTTGCAAACAAAAGTGAAGTAGTTCACAATGCAAAGACCGCCTATTTCATTTGTGAACTTTGTGATTCACAAAAATGAGGAAACAGATGTTAATGCCAGTATGGAAAGAATATCTTGCAATACCTAGAATTATGATTCACAATGCTAATTTCCAACCTACACGACTGATAGAACATAGTGTATATACCAATTCCTTCATTAAAATATCAATCTTTAAGCAGGGCTTACGATCTTAATTTGTTCAGTAGTCAAAGCTTCGTCTGCCATTATTCGAAACCAAAGAAAGATAACAATTCTTATGTGAAAGGGATTTGAACTTCAAATTACAGAGATCCATTCGTAAGATAGAAACATGAAAACTTCACAGAAGATCGTATTACACTAAATACGACGAAAACCCAAAATCACCTTAAGAGAGTCGACACCATTGTTCAAGTAATCCAAGCCATCGTCGTCGACAGAAAAACAACCCACCATACACAAAACTTCCAGACTCTCCAAGGTAGAGATCGAACAAAGCGACGCATTCGTCACCTGTGGCAAGAAATCCAAAGCCCATGAAGAAGAAGAAGAAGAAGAAGAAGAAGAAGAAGAAGACACAGACCTTGAGGTAAGATATATCCAAAGCCTTCAACCCCTTACACTTCTTGGTAAGCAGATCAATCCCAATATCGGTAATCTCCAAACACCACTTCAACCCCAACCTCTCCAACCCAGAGCACCCAATAGCAACCCTCGCCAGACCCACATCCGTGACACCCAAGCACTTCGCCACATCCAACTCCCTCAACCCTCCGGCCCTCGCCAGCGTTGCCATTTCCAGGTCCCCGACGCAACAACAGTAGCTCAGGTCCACCTTCTCCAGCCGCGGACACGCCCCCACCAGCACCTCCAGCCCCCACCACCTCACCGCCGACGACCTGCTCAGGTCCACGGATCTCAGCAGGCACGTGGACCTCCCGAACGCCGAGAACAGCATGCGGTCGTCGACGGACGGGCAGAGGGAGAGGTCGATCGCTTCGACCGCTCTGTACTTCCTCAACAGACCAACCAAAGTGGCGCCACGTAGGACCTTCAGGGATTTACGTTGCAGGTGCTCTGCGCGGAGGAAGTCCTTGCACACCAGCCGCCATGACTTCCTGTCGTGGGGGCTGGGGAGGCGGTCGAGGAGGAGGAGGAGGAGGTCCCCGGAGAGGACGGTGATGATGGAGGTGGAAGGGTTGATGGGTCTTGGTGATAATGATGATGATGACATGGTCGTGGTGGTTGTTTTGGGAACGGCGGTGGTGGTAGTGGTGATGGGTTTTGTTTAGGTTGGGACGAAGAGGAAGAAGAGGAAGTGGTGGAGGAGGGGGTGGAAGAGCTCGAAGCTGGTGGATCGCAGGAAGTCCGGGAGGGAAGAGCTCGTCGGTGGTGGTGGTGGTGGTCGCATGACTGCTGACGTCGGTTGCGGTAGTGGTAGAGGAGTGGCGCAGTGGTGGTCGGAGATAAGAGGAAGGAGGAGGAGATGCTGAAGAAGAGAAGTAAGGTGGAAGGAGGAGGAAGAAGAGATGCAGCCTCAATACCGCCTGCACCAGATAATGTTGTAGTGTAGGTAATTTCAAGATGACGAAAATACCCTTGATAGTTGTTGAAGTTGAGATTAGGGATCTTTTTCTCTGGTTGGTTGTTGTTCAGCCAACCTTTGCTATAATGATATGTAGATGATGAATTGATGATAAGTCATGTCTCATTTGTCAGAGATATCGGATTTTTTTAAGGCTGTATATTATCAGAGGTCAAATTTTTTTTTTTTTAGAGGTAAATTACCACAGAGATTCATGTTTTTTTTTTTTTTTTTTACAATTTACTGATAATAACTCTTAGTATTTATTATATTATTTTTTGTCAATAATATCGAAAATATCTTTTCATTAATCTATGGTTGTGTTTGATACTACTATATTTTGGTTCTGACATATAGTGATTGTTTTCATTAAAAATCTATGAGAAACCTTTATTTTTTCATTAAAAAAATGAAAATTAAAACCTCTATTGTTTTACATGTAAAAAATAAAATCATACTTTGTATCGGACACATCTCATGAATGAAATACAACATAGTTTACTAAAAACAAAAAAAAACAAAAAAAAAACCTCATTTAACATAATTTAGATGAAAGCTCATATGCCAACTCTGTCTGTCTATTATAAAATAAAAAAATAGATCAAATATTTCTGTGTAAAACTAGAGACAACACAGGGGCAGTTTGGGTAGAAAGAGATAAGGAAGAGGTAGTACCTTCCCAAGTACACTGCCGTTTCCACTGGACGGACGGATCTGTCCTCTCCTCCCTCCCCTCCTTTCATGTTCCTGTTCAACGTCACCATATCCGGCCGTATCATTCCGGCCCCTTTATTTTTATAATAAATGTTCCGTACTAGTGGTCCTTCCTCGTGGGGCCCGCTAACGTGCACCGTTGCCGTACCTATCCTCCTCGTGGGGCCCGCCTTCCCTTGACTCCGACCAGCGGCTTAGCTAAACTGGTCGGTGAGGAGAGTTGTCGAGAGCTCTGACGCGACGCCACGTGACCCGGAGGTAAACTTGTCTGATGGACGTCACTCTTTCTGTTTTTCAAGAAGCTGTGGACATCACTATTGAACAATGAGCATGACATGTTGCGTCTTACTTTTACACCAGTGGTAACAAGGGAAGGGATCTATTGAAATTGAACATGGCAGTTTTTTAACCCTTTGTATTTTTAGAATTGCCCTAGTAGTAATACTACTTTTTACACTTGGTAAGCAGTTTGGAGACTTTGATTCTACGAAAATAATCAAAGAGAATTGACATAACATATTCTATATAGAAATGATTTTAGTATATATATATATATATTTTTTGTTATATTTATGAGAAAAAAAATAACATTTTGCAGAATAAGTGTATTTTTTTTCTCTAAGTGTCTACTAGTAAGAAACTTATAGACATCTTTAAGTAGAGAAAAATATCAACGGTTGGATTTAACCAATAGCTACAATAAGACTATAAGGAAACACTAGTTTGGTCCTAATCCCTTTCACTCTTTCTCCTCTTTTGCTTCCCTTTTCAGACTTTTTTTCTCGTTCTAATTTCTCTTCTTTCACTTCACGTCTCTATTCTTGTCATTTGGTTTTTTTTGCTTCACTTCCCTTATCTCCTCGTTTGAGCACTATCTTCTCACTTTCAACAACAACATCGTGTAAGACTTCGACAGTGGCAGCGAAGTGGGTTGGGAGCGTGAAGGGATAGAAAAGGAGTCGATAAGGGAAGTCCACGATACATGGGCGCCGACGAGGAGGAGGGAGGGGAGGCGACGATGGTGCATGGTACGAGGAGAATGCAGATCACCTGAGAGGATGGAGGGAGAGAAGAGGAGCAGACAAAGGAGGCCCGTGGTACATAAGGCGGTGTATTGAAACTTCGACCCAGAATAGAAAGATGAATAAGACCATAAGTGTGCTTCAAATATTAGAAAACAGAAACAAGAGTCCAATGTGACTCTAGTAAAGACTACACCGACGTTGGCTATGGTCATTCTATTTTTTATTTTAATTATTATTATTATTATTATTTTAAATATAACCTTATGGATTAAATCATCATGTTGTATACTTTATGTACTAAAATTTTCAATACAATCTGATAACTATAAGTCCTTCATTTGAAATCCCTAATATATAGACCTGTCAATTCTTGACACGACACGATTACACGAAACGACACGACACGATAACACGATAAAATTTAGTTATAAATTTTTTTAATTATTTTGAAATATTTATGTGATTTATGGTTAATAAACAT
>JAMKQA010021465.1:0-16851 GCA_024699735.1 Posidonia australis | reverse complement strand
ATCATGATTCATGCAAATACTTGCTATGAAATGAGCTGCAAATATACTCTTTATATGTTCACCATTTGCATATGATTGTTAAGTTCATTAGCTCATTGCATGCTCTTTAGAATCTACTATGCAAATAATTTCAACCCTTAACCCACGATCTTGCATGATTTAAAAAGAGATGATAAAAAGGATTTTTATTGCTTGCTTTCCATCATGTTTCCGCTTTTTATCATCTGAATAACTGATCTGGTTAAGATAAATCACAATTAATCTCTTGCATCTGGACCAGAATCTAAAATCAGACAACATTCTGATTCAGATTTTCTGGAGTGCACCACACTGGAGCACCAAGGAGGCGCACCTAACCAGAGCACCATCCTGGTGCACCAGTCTTGTTAGAGTGTAAGTCATCATCTTTGCATCATAACCTGCATGCTTTCCCGAGTGTTTTTGACTTTGACTTTTATGGTGTGTATTCTCTGATATGGCATGTCTTTGCATGCATGAATTCAGTCTTGGATGACACTATTTTAAGTCTTTTTTGCATCTTGCATATTCAACCAGTCGCTGAAATCTAGTGAGCTGATTGTCCCATGAACTCCTGTTTGGGAGGTTCTTATGCATCAGTTCATGATCCAGATCTGGATAGCATGGCTGTATCTTGTTGTTTTTACTTAGCATAAGGATGGTGTGGTCTTGTGTGAGACATACAGCCCTTGAGCACAAGACCCATCTTGTGTTTTCTTGTTTGGATTTTGATAAGATACTCATGTTGCATTTTCTGTTGAGTTTGCAAGTTTACAAGAATTTTACATTGCATGGCATTCTGGTTTACTGTCGGATCTATGATTTTCTCTGGCATACTTTCCTGGCATCAATAGAGCACATAGGTGGTGCACCAGACACCAGTCTGGCGCACCACACAGGCGCACCAACCTGTTTTCTGTTGCACGCAGTAGCATTTGGCATGATGTTTAGCATGTTTCTTGTTTTGATTTGCTTTTGGTTTTCTCTGGTTGTCTTCCTGGATATATCAGGAAGACCCTATTCTGTTTTCAGCCCTTTTCATGCATGATAGATCGTGTTTTGCATGTAGTAAAGCGAGGATGAAAATCACTCGAACTTGTTAGATCTCTGATCATATCTATGCAATATCCTTGCACCGGTGCTAGAACCACGGTACGAGTGACCTTTCTGAGCAGTAGGACACACCCTATAACCCACACACCCATGTTTAGCATAAGACACCATAGCATTGCATTGCATATCGCCCTTAGGCGTACAGAAAAGGCTGAAAAGTCGACATTTCATATAAGTAAATGAGAAACCCATAGAAAGACCGATTTTTCGAGCGCACGAGGGTGCCTAATACCTTCCTCGTGCATAACAGGGATCCTTGCCCAATTTTCTGGTTTATGACATTCTTTTCCATTGGTTTTGTTGCATGATTTGAATGTTTTTAAGCAGTTTTCCTCGTCTTCCGTTTTTAATAGACTAGGTGGCGACTCCTGCTTTTTTATCATTATTTTTATTGTTTTTGCCGTGACTTTGCTGACCCTCGTGCATTTGGCCTTCCGCACCAAGCACGAAGCTGTCGTCGACATGGTTATAGGAACTAGCGACTTCGTTGGGGATAACTAGATCCCGACTTTTGTTTTGGGTTTCTCGTTTACTTTGTCTTCTTTCCTTGCTTGCTTATTTCCTTGCTTTGCTTTGGTTGTCCCTTTATAAGTGGTGTCTTTCTTACATGCATGCCTTTTCTATAATGGGTGTTTCCTTTTTACATTTGCTATGTCACCACTGTTGCACATAACCTGCACATGCTTCTGTTTGTTAATTCATGGCTGATTTGCATGTTTATTTCGCTTCTTGTATATGCCATGTTTAGGAGATTAGAGACATGTTTGCTCTCCCCATTTGGTTAATGAAAATATAAAAAACAAAATCAATAAAACATAAGGCAAACTAGTGACAAATTGCAAATTTTCCACCACGATTTAATAAACTTGCAAGTAAAAGACTCAAAGCATATTTTGCATTCATCATATAGGACATGCATCTTCTCATCTCTTGAGTCCACCTATATAGTTTGCGAAGAACATTTCCCAGTTTTCTCATTCTATGGCTTTGGCATGGGATGAAATATCGGTATGTCCCCCCTTGTTCAGAGTCATGTCGGTGTTAGTAGAGGGTACAACCTACTACTTTGGCAAAGGACGAGGCCCCGAATGCACCATCCGTTCACTGCCTAAGCTTTGGCTGGGATTTAGAACAGGGACCTTCATCTTTCTAACCTTGAGTCGGAGACCCATTTACCCCTATGTGAACCCGGAGTAGATGGCTTGGTAGGACACCCCTAGATTGTGAGAGAGTGCATGTTAGAAGCATTCATGCATTTGCATCTCATACCACCATAAGCACTGCATCTTTTCTAATTTGTTTGTTTTGTGCATAGAATTCTTGTCAGCGTGCGAGTTTCCTTAGCCTGAGCTTGAAATTATCCTTTCGCTGACACCCGACGTGACTCAATTCTCGACCACGTCTCCCAAGTTATCCGTCACTTTCGACGATAGCTCGTCCTAGGATCTGTCCTCTCATTCCCAGCCGCAATCAGATCCGTACCCGCTCGTGATCCACCATGGCCCAGCAAACTAGCGAGCCCTTTTCCTCTACTGTTCAGGAGGAGGTTCCCGTTTCAGTGTACCCTTCCTTTGTTTTTGTCTCTGTGGTCACCGCTGGCTCCACTTTCGCCCTAGCTTCGGGAGGACCTCCACCACCCCAGTTCCGTGTTCCTGTGGCTACCCCACCTTCGAGACCACTTGCTTGGTCTTCTGCTGCTGTTGGGGCCTCTGCAGTTGAGTCTGTTCCTCCCCAGTGCTATGTGTTTACCAGCCCTCCTCTGACTGCGGCTGTCTCTGTAGTAGCCTCCCCCCAGTTTGGACAACTTGGGTCTCAGCCTCCTGTTTCTTCCCCTGCTTTGCCTCCATCCTTTGGAGCCACTAGTGATGATCCCATCACCGCGCAACTGCAACAAATGTCGGCCCTCGCCCAACAGTTGCAGGGATTGGCACTGACACTCCAGCCCTTTTCAACGTTGTCCTTTCTGACTCTCGAGTTGCCTTTGCAACAGACCCTAGGATCACAATTTGCAACCACTGCACCACCCCCACAGCCGTCGCCATCCCTCGTCTCTCCAGCGATAGGGGTGTCGACTTTACCTTTTGTAACACCATCACAGCACCCACCACAGCATGCATCTCTACTATCTGGTGGCCGACCTTCTAGGCCGGTAGGAGCACAGCCTGCCATGAGCGTTGTACCAAGGCCATTCTGGTCCAACAGCTCTTGCTCCCGCATTCTGCACCACCCCATGCATTATCCTCACCCTTGTACCTAACACAGAGTTCATCTTTTGTCCCACAGCACACAACACCCATGCACGGGTACACTAGCCATCCTGCCGTGGCACCAAACGGCGAAATGGTGGATCCGGAGGAGCCCTTAGGGGTGACCCATATTGTGTACGCGGCACCTGCCTCAGCTGCACAATCTACGACTGTAGTAACTCCAGATGCTCTCCTTGCGAGGGTGAACGATTTGGAGCGCACACTCCGATAAGTGCAAGGCGGGGACCGTCAGTCCTACCAATTCTGGGACCTCTGTTATTTTCCAGAGGCGACTCTCCTACTAAACTTCCAAATCCCGAAATTCGACAAATACAATGGTAGAGGCTGCCCAATCTCCCACCTTATGGCCTATTGCGGAGACCTTGCCCAACTCCAAGCTGACGAGAGATTGCTCATCCGCCTGTTCCAGAAGAGTCTTACGGCACCCGCGTTGAAGTGGTTCACCTCCCTCGACATGGCCACCATTAAGACTTGGGACGACCTCACACAGGCGTTCCTCGAACAATATTCCTTTAACCTCGACCTAGTCCCAAAGTGTGAGGACTTAGTCGCGATCAAGCAGAGGCCCCAAGAAACATTTGGAGAGTATGTTGGACGTTGGCGGTCCTTGGCTTCACAGGTCAAAGATAGACCCTCCGACGAGGAGTCTATTGAGATCATGATCCGAGGAGCACAACTAGCAGTCAGGGCTCTACTTAGCATTCAACCAGTCACCACTTTTTATACACTACTCCGGGCAGGCGCCCTGTTGAGAGTTCACTGCACGGCGGCAGTTTTCCAGCACTCTCTGCATTTTCCAAGCAAGCCACTTCCTCACATAGTGGCGCCAGCAGCAGCAATAACAACAACCCTAATGCAAATCCACCCAAGAGGCGGGATCCCTCCAAGGATACAGTTTCTTACATTAGATCTCCTACTACACCGGCGAATGTCCATCCGCCCCCTCAACACCAAGTAGTTTATGCACCCACACCCACACCTAGAGCACCTCATGCACCACACATCACTCCCACTGCCACTCTAGTTTATCCTACCCCTCAAGTGGTGGTGCGCCCGCCATTGGCACATCCGCAGCCAATGCTGCAACGCCGTGATAGGCGCTACTATACCCCTTTAGTGGAGTCGTTGAGCATGGTATTCCCCAAAGTCGCATCCCTCCTGAGGCTGCTTGAGGTTCACCCGCCACCAAGTCCGCTTCCTGCCTGGTATATCGCGAATGTGTTCTGCAATTTCCATCGAGTCGCAGTTCACTCAATAGATAATTGCCTGACACTAAGGAACGCAATCCAAGACTTGATTGACCAGAAGGTCATTGTGATTAGCACGCAGGCGACGGGCCCCGAGCCCACATCAGCAGCCACACAAGCACCACCAGCACAACCCAACATAGTTAGCCAACCATTACCCCAGCATTCAGCCCCGGAAGCAGCAAGCCCCTCGAGAGTCAATTCCATCTTTTCTGTTGATTCTATCTGATCTTTTATTTGTCTTACCAATCTTATTGTATTCTCCCCTTTCCCATGTCAGTTGTATTTATCCCTTTTTGGTGATTTCAGGGAGTCATTAGTTTGATTCGTCCTCCCATTGAGGCAGTCTCATCGTTCAGCTTCAAACCCCGTCCACTTCGAGCCTAAACATGTAATGTTTTGTACCGTGTCAACCAGTTTGATCCTGTCAATTCCATTCTTGCCATTTGGCCATTGATAGTGATCCTCGTTTGATGGTCGAGAACTTGTGTCGCAAGTGGGGGTACGAGAAAGGAGCCCCTTGGGCGATACGGCCAAGGAATAGCCAAGCCAATCAAGGCGGAAGAACAAAGAGAGCACGAAGAATTGGGATACGAGCGTCGATACCAGCAGAAGAAATCACCGTGCTTTGGTAAGTCCCCCAAGATGATCATTTCCCACGTTTTGACTAACTTTACCAGTGCAGGCATCTTGAATCCAAGCCAGAGTTTGTTCACAGCCTCAATGTCACAGTTGCTAGCAGTTTAGATCTATCCAAAAGAATTTTTCCAGAGAATGATCATTCAGAGTCAGAGCAGACCTGTGAATAGTTTCACAGTCGTAGAGTACTGGCAGAGTCAGAACAATTGGCAGCGCGTTAGGCAGCAGCAGCATAAGACCCTGTTCAAAAGGCAAACTCAAGAGCCTGATAGATGACACAGATTCAAATATTTTGCCCCGAGAACAATTGGAGGTGCTCGTGGAGGACTTAGCAGAGCACGACAGAGTCAGAGATGGGGAAAACATCTGTTTTGCCACCGCAACCAGAATCACTGGGACCAAGCTTCAATCATGGTCCTTCAATCAGAAGGAGAGTGCACTAATCTCCAGTCAGCTGGGAGCCCGTCAGTGCCTTCTAATTGAGAAGTACTACCAGCGATCGTCGGTCACTCCCGAGCCTTGCAAAGCATTTCATTATAGGCTATGCATCGCTATGTTTCTTGTTTATCGCATCCGCACATCACCTAAATATGCATTGTATTTTTCTTTTGTTTGCATTGTAATCATAATATGAACATTGGCATAACCATTGCCCGATGAGGAAAATCGGAAGCCTACCTACTTAGGAAGAGTTTTGATCCTCCTCACGCGTTACTACCTGTGTGACCTAGGAGGTAAGGGAGCTAGTATTCGTGGGAAAGTGGGCGAAATGTACAAATTCCTAAGGGACCTATACCTCGTGAGGGAGACAAAATGCTAGGATGAAAGTGAGAGTGCGAGCAATAAAAAAAACAAACTTTGGAGCACAAAAGAAATAAGAAGATAAAAGTTGCAGATAGAAGTCGGCTCCAATGAGAGAGGCATGCAAGATGACTCTATCCCTATCACATAACTTGGAGAGGAGTTGAAGCGTACACCTACCAAGCCCATATGTTCAAAGGGACAAGCCACCCCTTTTACATCAAAAAGAAGAAAGAGCAGTCACCCCTCAGCCTAGGTGTTTATTACCTCCAAGTAAGGGATAGGGTAAGTCAGCATGCCTTTGAAGGAGTAAAAGAAAAATGAATTATTGAGAAAAGTAGGTGTAGGGCCCTAGGAGTTTGGCATGGAGCCCAGCTTATCCCGAAAGCCTATTGGTTGAGTGAGAGCCACCATAAACCCAAGGATCCAGGTAGCACCAAGTGAGCTGAGGACATTCTAGTTCCTTATAGCAGGCAATGAAGGCTTTCTCGGTGCTAAGGGCATATCTTCCATAAACCATGCATAAAGCTTGCTTCTATCTTATGAGTCTTGCATAAATCATTTGGCATTTAGCATTTCGATTACACCACTTTTGCATTTTGCATCGCTTTCCAAGGCGTTTGCCCACGTTCCAACTAGGGGCATGCTAGCTGTCTTTTGAGTTGTAATATTGGCAAAAAAAAAGGGATCTTCAACCAGGGGCATGTTAACTGCTCTTTGGTTGGAGTTAGGTCTTTGACTAGGGCATGCCAACTGCCTTTCTAAGTCAAGAAGATCATGGGGACAGTACTACTTTTGGGAGCATGCAGATGAGGCTTCTTACAAGCACTTCAGGATAAGCCTGTCAGTTGACGCAACACAGAAGCATAGCTGTCACGGCACATGAAACTGGCTGGTGACATGCATGGCAACAGCTTGCAGACCCATCAGACTTCTTCCAAGGCAAAAGCAAGCTTTGTCTGCCTAAAGCGAAATGCATGAAAAGTGGGTTTCCAGAATCTAGCCACAGCGCATACCAAGTGCCAGTTCACTTCAATCGTGGCAATATTCAACAATGAAGAGGACATGCCCCAAACCCGTAGTTGCTCATGGTCCTCAGCAATTAGTGCACCAAACCATGTTTGCAAAACATCAAAACAATGCTTGGGTGTCACCATGGTTGGATATCTAGGTATGGCATATGAGCTGGAAATTATGGCAGTTACCCAGTGGGCCCTATCATATACCAGCAATGCAAACAGCTTCATTTCCAAGGTCAAAAGTGAAAAATGGTCAAGAAAATTGCGTTTTGACCCTTCACAACTTGCATATGAACGACAAAGGCAAACTGTCAAGAAAATAAGCACACAGCCCTCCAAAAAATTCACCAAGTGGGGTAATTTACAAAAAACCCCTTGACAACGTGAAATTTGCAGAATAGCCCACAAAGGGTACGACAAATCATATTTGAGAAGACGCTCGCGAGCCCCAAGCGGAATATCAAATATCATAACACAGCAGCAATACAGCAATCAAAAGTTTGTCATATCAGGAAATTTGCAATAAGGCCCCTTCAGTTTCGACAAATTGCAGATATGCCCCAACCTTTTGCGAAATTCGCAAACAAAGCCAATTCAGATTGGCACTCCGGCAAGATTCCTTCAGAGGATATGGTACATGCATCTCAGCAAGAACTCCGATTTCTGTGCCATAGAGCCAACAGCGAGTACAATTGCAGTTTTACCCTGCGTAGCTGAGCCAGCTTCCTTCCTAGGGGACAATCCAGGGATCATCGCTTTTTCATTTTCAGATTCTCATTCTGGGTGGATGAGATCCTTCTATCCCTTCTTTTTAGGATTTTTGCGGGCGCGAAATCCTTTTGTTTGACCTTTGACTGGGTAGTCAAGCTCCTTTCCTTTTTTTTCCTTGGATTTTCGCGAGCGTGAAATCCTTTTGTTCTTTCCTTGGATTTTTGCGAGTGTGAAATCCTTTTGTTTGACCTTTGACTGGGCGGTCAAGGTCTTTTCTTTTGCTTTCCTTGGATTTTCACGGGCGTGAAATCCTTTTGTTTGACCTTTGACCAGGCGGTCAAGGTCCTTTCCTTTGCTTTCCTTGGATTTTTGCGGGCGCGAAATCCTTTTGTTTGACCTTTGACCGGGCGGTCAAGGTCCTTTCCTTTGCTTTCCTTGGATTTTCGCGGCTGCGAAATCCTTTTGTATGATTTTTGACCAGGCGGTCAAGATCCTTTCCTTTGCTTTCCTTGGATTTTCGCAGGCGCGAGATCCTTTTGTTTGACCTTTTACCAGGCGGTCAAGGTCCTTTCCTTTGCTTTCCTTGGATTTTCACAGGCGCAAAATCCTTTTCTTTGACTTCTGATCGGGCGGTCAGAGTCAACCTTTAACCGGGCGGTCGAGGTCATTTCTGTTGCTTTTCTTGGATTCTCGCGAGCGCGAAATCCTTTTCTTTGGCTCTTGACCAGGCAATCAGAGTCAACGTTTGACCGGGCAGTCAAGGTCATTTCCTTTTTCCTTGGGGGCGCGAAATCCTTTTCTTTGGCTTCTGACCGGGCGGTCAGAGTCGACCATTGACCAGGCGGTCAAGGTCATTTCCGTTGCTTTTCTTGGATTCTCGCTGGCGCGAAATCCTTTTCTTTAGCTTCTGACCAGGCAGTCAGAGTCGACCTTTGACCAGGCTGTCAAGGTCATTTCCGTTGCTTTTCTTGGATTCTTGCGGGCGCGAAATCCTTTTCTTTAGCTTCTGACTAGGCAGTCAGAGTCGACCTTTGACCAGGCGGTCGAGGTCATCTCCGTTGCTTTTCTTGGATTCTCGCGGGCACGAAATCCTTTTCTTTGGCTTCTGACTGGGCGGTCAGAGTCGACCTTTGACCGGGCGATCAAGGTCATTTCCGTTGCTTTTCTTGGATTCTCGCGGGCGCGTAATCCTTTTCTTTCGCTTCTGACCAGGCGGTCAGAGTCGACATTTGACTAGGCGGTCGAGGTCAATTTCGTTGCTTTTCTTGGATTCTCGCGGGTACAAAATCCTTTTCTTTTGCTTCTGATCGGGCGGTCGAGGTCATTTCCATTGCTTTTCTTGGATTCTCGCGGGGGTGAAATCCTTTTCCTTGGCTTCTGACTGGGCAATCAGAGTCGACCTTTGACCGGACAATCGAGGTCATTTCCTTTCTTTTCCTTTTTCTTCGCGGGCACGAGATCCTTTTCCTAGGCTTCTGATCGGGCGGTCAGAGTCGACCTTTGACCGGGCGGTCGTGGTCTTTTCTTTTCTTTTCCTTTTTCCTCACGGGTGCAAGATCCCTTTCTTTGGCTATTGACCGGGCGGTCAGAGTCGAACTGTGATGACCTTTGACCGGGCGGTCTAGGTCATTTCTTTTCCTTGTTCTCGCCACCTCGACTGCCCAGTCAAAGGTCTCCTTGGCTTCTGATCGGGTGGTCAGAGTCGACCTTTGACCGGGCAGTCGAGGTCATTTCCGTTGCTTTTCTTGGATTCTCGCAGGCGCGAAATCCTTTTCTTTGGCTTCTGACTGGGCGGTCGGAATCGACCTTTGACCGGGGGGTCGAGGTCATTTCCGTTGCTTTTCTTGGATTCTCGCGGGCACGAAATCCGTTTCTTTGGCTTCTGACCGGGCGGTCGAGGTCATTTCCATTGCTTTTCTTGGATTATCGCGGGGGCGAAATCCTTTTCCTTGGCTTCTGACTGGGCAGTCAGAGTCAACCTTTGACCGAACGATCGAGGTCATTTCCTTTCTTTTCCTTTTTCTTCGCAGGCGCGAGATCCTTTTCCTTGGCTTCTGATCGGGCAGTCAGAGTCGACCTTTGACCGGGCGGTCGAGTTCATTTCCTTTCTTTTCCTTTTTCCTCGCGGGCGCAAGATCCCTTTCTTTGGCTTTTGACCGGGCGGTCTGAGTCGACCTTTGACAACCTTTGACTGGGTAGTCTAGGTCATTTCTTTTCCTTGTTCTCGCGGGCGCGAGATCCTTTTCCTTGGCTTCTGATCGGGTGGTCAAAGTCGACCTTTGACCGGGCAGTCGAGGTCATTTCCTTTCTTTTCCTTTTTCCTCGCGGGCGCGAGATCCCTTTCTTTGGCTTCTGACCGGGCGGTCAGAGTCGACCTTTGATCGGACAGTCTAGGTCATTTCTTTTCCTTGTCCTCACGGGCGCGAGATCCTTTTCTTTGGCTTCTGACCAGGCCGTCAGAGTCGACCATTGACCGGGCGGTCAAGGTCATATCCTTCCCCTTGGATTTTCGTGGGCGCAAAATCCAGTTGTTCGACCTTTTGACTGGGCGGTCGAGGTCCTTATCCTGTTCCTTGGATTTTCGTGGGTGTGAAATCCATCTATTTGACCTTTTGACCAGGCGTTCAAGGTCTTATCCTTTTCCTTGGATTTTCGCGGGCACGAAATCCAGCTGTTTGACCTTTTGACCGGGTCAAGGTCCTTTTTCTTGGATTTTGGCGGGCGCGAAATCCAACTGTTTGACCTTTTAACTGGGCGGTCAAGGTCCTTTTCTCTTTTGGGTTTTTATGGGCACGAAATCCCTTTGTTTGCCCTCGGTTCGTGCGGACTGGGCTCTCTTTCTTATTAGACAAATAGTATGTTTGTCATGCCCCTTTTCTTTGGGCTGATATCCCCGGCTACTCGGTTGACAACCGTCATACTGTCTGGCAACCGGGTTGACGGGACTTAGATGCCTTGTCATATCCCACCTCCTCAGGTTGATAACCTCAAAAAATCTGGCTGATGAGTCCGACAACTTATCATTTTCCTGCCAGTGGTTCCCTCTGTGCGCAGGATTTCTTTGTTTTTTGCCTTGTTACTTCAGCAATGGTATCAGCATTGCATCCACTTACAAGCACCCATTCTCGTGTTTACAATGTTAGCATTAGCTTTGCATTTTACTCTCAAGATCGGCTCTTGCATTTGTTTTCTTTGCATTGGCATCACATTTCCAGCATTTAGATCAGCAGTCGCATGCATTTTGCATTTTCATTTGGCAACAAGTCATGACTTTCGATGCATCCACCGGATAAGTGACATAGTGCCTACAGCAAACACCATTCCTTTGCAACCTCAAAATAGGGGTATCTTGTCAACCCTGAGCATCCGTCTCGGTTCCCTCCGTCCCTCGACCTTGCTCAGGGAGGGGCATCTGTAGAGACCTCGATTTTGAGGTGGCTCATAGGTAAACTCTCCAGATGTTGCTTTGGATATGGCAAGCTCAACCACTTTTGAATACTACTCAACCTTTTAACTAGCCAGAGATCATTGCATAAACCGACCACAAGCCCATAGCAAGCCCGTGGCCCAATTGGCAATTCAGATAGCTAGTGGAGAGCACCAATGTGGAGCACTTGACTGGAGCACCAAGCAGCAACACTAAAGTGGCGCACCTAGCTTGAGCACCAAGGTGGCGCACATATCTGGTACACCATCCTAGGGCACCAAGCTGGCGCACAGCCACTTTTCAGGGTGCTAGCTGCTGGCTTTCCATCTTCCGTGCTTGTAACCCTCACCAGCGGATATTCCTTGCGAATCTACGCCAGACTCTTCGTATGCAAGGCTATCTGCATCCCATGGGAGTTACTCTTGTGGAACTCTATAAAAGGACCTTCATTGGCAACCATTTAGCTCTCTTGGTTAATCCATTCACTTATTCCCAACAACCCACTCTCATTTTCCTGAAGATATCCTTGCATTCCAGAGCATCCTCAGCCAATACAAAGCAACAAGGAAGTGTTATCTTGAGCCTTCAAGGAGGAAACACCACAAGCAAGGTAAGACTCTTCCTCCTCTTTCACTTATCCTTTTATTTAAGCTCTAGATATTACACCATATAAAAGCATGTAAAAAAACTTGATAGATAATCTGTTAGTAAGTTGTTTTCATGTTGTTTTATGATGAGATGATTGCACCACGTATAAGATGCTCTATATGTTAAAATCTGCATCATATAATCTCTGTAAGTTGTTTTCATCTCTGTTTTTATATAAGGAATCATGATTCATGCAAATACTTGCTATGAAATGAGCTGCAAATATACTCTTTATATGTTCACCATTTGCATATGATTGTTAAGTTCATTAGCTCATTGCATGCTCTTTACCCATGATCTTTAGAATCTACTATGCAAATAATTTCAGCCCTTAACCCATGATCTTGCATGATTTAAAAAGAGATGATAGAAAGGATTTTCATTGCTTGTTTTCCATCATGTTTCCGCTTTTTATCATCTGAATAACTGATCTTGTTAAGATAAATCACAATTAATCTCTTGCATCTGGACCATAATCTAAAATCAGACAACAGTCTGATTCAAATTTTCTGGAGTGCACTACATTAGAGCACCAAGGAGGCGCACCAGGGTGGCGCACCTAACCAGAGCACCATCCTGGTGCACCAGTCTAGTCAGAGTGTAAGTCATCATCTTTGCATCATAACCTGCATGCTTTCCCGAGTGTTTTTGACTTTGAATTTTATGGTGTGTATTCTCTGATATGGCATGTCTTTGCATGCATGATTTCAGTCTTGGATGACACTATTTTAAGTCTTTTTGCATCTTGCATATTCAGCCAGTCGTTGAAATCTGGTGAGCTGATTGCCCCATGAACTCCTGTTTGGGAGGTTCTTATGCATCAGTCAATGATCTAGATCTAGATAGCATGGCTGAATCTTGTTGTTTTTACTTAGCATAAGGATGGTGTGGTCTTGTGTGAGGCATAAAGCCCTTGAGCACAAGACCCATCTTGTGTTTTCTTGCTTGGATTTTGATAAGATACTCATGTTGCATTTTCTATTGAGTTTGCAAGTTTACAAGAATTTTCCATTGCATGGCATTCTGGTTTACTGTCAGATCTTTGATTTTCTCGGGCACACTTTCCTGGAATCTGTAGAGCACATAGGTGGCGCACTAGACTAGAGCACCAGTCTGGCGCACCACACAGGCGCACCAGCCTATTTTCTGTTGCACGCAGTAGCATTTGGCATGATGTTTCGCATGTTTCTTGTTTTGATTTGCTTTTGGTTTTCTCTGGTTGTCTTCTTGGATATATCAGGAAGACCCTATTCTGTTTTCAGCCCTTTTCATGCATGATAGATTGTGTTTTGCATATAGTAAAGCGAGGATGAAAATCACTCAAACTTGTTAGATCTCTGATCATATCTGTGCAATATCCTTACACCGGTGCTTGACCCACCGTACAAGTGACCTTTCTGAGCATTAGGACACACCCTATTGTCCACACACCCATGTTTAGCATAAGACACCATAGCATTGCATTGCATATCGCCCTTGGGCGTACGGAAATGGCTGAAAAGTCGACATTTCATATAAGTAAATGAGAAATCCATAGAAAGACCGATTTTTCGAGCGCACAAGGGTGCCTAATACCTTCCTCGTGTGTAACTGGGATCCTTGCCCAATTTTCTGGTTTATGACCTTCTTTTCCATTGGCTTTGTTGCATGATTTGAATGTTTTTAAGCGATTTTCCTCGTCTTCCGTTTTTAATAGACTAGGTGGCGACTCCTGCTTTTTTATCATCTTTGGATTTCTAGACTAACAAATTTGAGGTCATATTCCGCAATCGACCCCTGGTGGTGTGAATGTTACAATACTTGAGTCTATGTGTCAAGGAGCATTCATGAAGAAAAATGAGGATGAGGCATGAGAATTCCTAGGAGAATTGGGTGAAAAAAATGATGCAATGAGAGAGTATAAATGATCAATTAATTGATAAACCTACATCCTCTAAAGGCGGTATTCACTCAATAGAGTCTTCTATAACCACTGAAGCCAAATTCAACACACTAGCTCATAGATTAGAAGCTCTAGAGATGAAGGAGAAAGCCTAGGTGAACCAAGTATCCGACCAAATTTCTTGGCGTAAAAGTTGTCACATGGTGGGTCATGTGATGGAAGAATGTCTTTCAGTCAGGAGTCAACCAAATTTTGAACCTGAACAATTAAATGCAACTTTTGTTAGGCCTCTAAATGACCTACATGCCCCAACATACAATCCATGATGGAGGAATCATCCTAATTTTTCTTGTAACCAGCAACCTTATCATGGAAACAATAATTTTGCTTTCTTTTAAGACCAACAACAACACTTAAATTATTTTAGATCCAATCAAACCATCCAGTAGAACTTTAATGCTGAATCACAATCCAACCGACCTCTAGGATTTAATGACAATGAGAGGAGACCGAGTACATTAGAGAAAGGCGTGGAGGCCCTTCTCAAAGCCAACTCTCAAATGAACACTAACATAACTACAAATATGCAAGCCATATCTCAAATTGAGATGCAATTGAGTCAGCTAGCCACGTAGGTAAGAGAGAGAGAAAAAGGAACCTTCCTTAGTCAACTTATACCAAATCGTAGAGGTCGAGCCCAAAATTCAAATCAAGAGCAGGTCCATGTGATTCATGATAACCAGCTCAACCAGGTTAATGTAGTTGTTACATTAAGATTTGGAAAATAGGTAGATAACCATATTGTCATGTCTGATCATACTATTAGGATTCAGAAGGACTTACCTTCTGACTCGACTACACCATTCCAATCCCACCCAGGTCAGTCTTAGGAGCCTAAGAATTTTGAAGGATCCAACAAACATGTATGGCCCTCTAATGAATCATCTGTCGAGCCCATATAGAAACCCATTGCTCCATTTCCTAATAGGCTCGAAAAAAAATCTACATAAATGGAAAAGATATTAGAGGTGCTTAGGCAAGTTAGGATAAATATTTCTCTCTTCGATGCAATTCAATAGTTCCCTATATATGCTAAATACCTTAAGGACTTATGCACCCAAAAGAGAACAAATAATATGCCTAAGAAAGCTTTTCTAGTAGCCAATATCAACTCCATTTTGACAAACCAATTACATATGAAATATAAGGAACCTGGAAAGCCGACAATCTCGTGTACGATAAGTAACACTAAAATTAATAAGGCTTTACTAGATCTAGGAGCTAGTGTCAACTTGTTTCCATACTCAGTATATGAGCAATTGAGGCGAGGCGAGTTGAAACTAACTAGGGTAACATTACATTTGGCTGCTAGATAAATTAAGATGTCAAAAAGAATTGTTGAAGATGATCTGATCAAGGTTGGCAAATTTGTATGTCCTATAGATTTTGTGATTTTAGAAACCCAACCCTTGACCAATCTTGAAGGCCAAATTCCAATTATTCTAGGTCGACCCTTCTTAGCCACAACCAATGCTCTAATCAACTGTCGAAATGGTTCAATGAGACTAAATTATGGAGATTTAACAGTCACATTTAACATTTTTAATTTGAATCAATAATTAATCAATGAACAAGATGAGACAATTAACGTTAACATGATAGAAGATTTCTTGGAAGATGAAGACCTAATAGAGGATGACAATGAATTTGATCTAAGCTACCTTGACCAAAGTTTTGAGAAGATCATTGGAGATGAATTAATGTTTGTTGAACAAGCCATTGAGTTAATCCAATGTAGGATCCATAAGGCCAACAATTGGTATAACCCTCCTCTAGAACCTATCATATTTGAACCTAGATCAAACCCTAAGCCATCCATTGAGGAACCACCTATACTAGAGCTTAAACCTATACTGAACATCTCGAGTATACTTATTTAGGACATGATTAGACCCTTTCTATAATTATTACAGTCAATTTAACTCATGATCAAGAAGAGGCTTTGTTAGCCATCCTTAGTGAGAATAAGGAAGCCATAGGATGGACCATGGCTGATATCAAGGGAAAACAATTGTGCAACATCAAATTCACTTGATAAAGGAAGCCCACCAGTAAGAGATCCACAAAGGCAATTAAATCCTATAATACTGAAAGTGGTAAGGAAAAACATATTAAAATGTCTTGATAATGGGATCATTTATCCCATCTTAGATAGCTCATGAGTAAGTCCAGTCCAAGGAGTTTCAAAAAAATATGGAATTACTATAATCCAAAATGATGACAATGAGCATGTTCCCATTTACATCCAAACAGGATGGTGATTATGCATAGACTATAGGAAGCTAAATGCAACAACTAGGAAAAAGCCATTGTCCTTTGCCATTCATTGATCAGATGTTAAAATGATTAGCCAAACATGAGTATTATCATTTTCTTGATGGATATTCCAACTTTAACCAAATTGTTATTACTCCTAAGGATCAAGAGAAAACCACCTTCACTTGTCCTTTTGGAACCTTTGCTTATCGTCGCATGCCATTTGGACTATGCAATGCCCCAGCTACTTTCCAAAGATACATTGTGAGCATCTTCTCTAACATGGTGAAAAGATTTTTAGAAATTTTCATAGATGACTTTTCCATTTTTTGATCCACATTTTCTGAATGCCTCCATCATCTTTAGTTAGTGTTGAAAAGAAACATAGAAAAGAATTTGACACTCAATTAGGAGAAATGTTACTTCATGGTCCGACAAGGCATTGTTTTAGGCCACATCATCTCAAAAAAAAGGCATTGAAGTGGATCGAGTCAAAGTAGACCTTTTGTCACACCTCGATGCATCACATACTAGTACCACTACTATCAAAACTAATTATTCAATAAATAACTATAAAAGAAACTGTGATTTATCAAAGAAAATAAAGTCTATACCTGTAACCATGCCGGCGAGGAGGTTCCGCAAACGAATGCGAAATCGGTCGGCAAAATCACGTCGAAAAAGCAAAATAAAATGGAGTCGCCACCTAGTCTATTATGGAAGACAAGGAAAACCAAAACATGAAATGAATCATGCAAAAACA
>JAMKQA010021464.1:0-30088 GCA_024699735.1 Posidonia australis | reverse complement strand
TTTGCATATCAGAATAAGGACCATGAACATGTTTTTCATCCAATTTCTCGTTCTTATCGCGAATTTTGCGTTTTAGTCCCTATGTTTGTCATTTATTGTGTTTACATCATTTTAGTGATTTTTCTTCTCCAGTTTCTTCCAAATGACATTATCCAGACATTTAGCATACCTTTTGACATATCTTAGGCCATGCATCATTCCCATGCAAGCACTTTTCATATTTAGCCAGAGGAAATGACCAAATTACCCCTATGTCCCCAATCAACGTGCATACACCTCATTCTGTGCATTTAGCTTTGCATTGTCCATGTCTAAGCCATTTTCTAGAGTTTTTGCACATTTAGGCACTTATCCTTGCAGTTTTTATCTGTTTTTCCCATTTATCCATATTTAGCAAGCCGACATCCCATGCCTTTCATCTATGGTTTCTTTCTTCAATCTGCCTTCAGAGTTTCTCATCCGTTATCCGATTTGACTAATTTTGATCCTACATCTCATGTTTTTTTGACTTGATTTGGATTTCATCGCCTGAGGGCTTACAGTAACAGGCTCGACGGTCGACATTTGTCCCTACCACGGATTATTTGTTCCCCTTTTGATTTTCACGACTTTATCATGATTTCATGTGGATTTCTTCCCAGTTTTCATGCATCGTCTTGCATGTTCATTTAGTCATGTCACATCCATACACATTAGCATGATTATAGCATGATCCAGGTTTAGCAAACATTCATCAAACCTTTAGCAAGCATTTGGACTAGAAAGACCAAGTTTCTCAGGTGTACGAGGGTGCCTAACACCTTCCTCGTGCGTAATAGGAATCCTTACCCATTCTCTGGTTAGCAGAAATTCAGCCTTCCCATCTGCATCACATGCATTCATCCATTTGTGGTTTTCCTTGTCTTTCCCTTAAAAGACTAGGTGGCGACTCCCTTGTCTTTTCTTTTATCCTTGCGCCTTCGCCGTCTCGGCATGGCTGTGGTCTTCTCCTCCCCACCCCTCCCTCCAGGTCAGGCACAGTCACAATAATCAACATGTGCTTCACACCGCCTATTAGAGAAGCATCGAGTCTCGTCGAAGTTTGAGCCAGTGATGTATACTAGCACCACTTGCATCGGCAACCTAGAAAGATCAGGGTCTGCTACTATAGATCGTCAATTTCTTCTTTATTTGTTTGCGTTGGTTTTTGAAAATCTATAGTAGTCTCTGATAAAATAAAATAATATGCTATCCACTTTTTTTTTAGATTTTTAACAAATTTTAGGCTTTTTTTCTGTCCACCAATAAGGTGGAAACTACCTGTTTTACATTAGAGTAATAATTCCTCAAGAAATCTCGCTTCAATTAAAACAGTTAAGTCGAGTCAAGCAGGCTAGCGTAAGTCACTATCCCATGCTTCGTGCGTTATTGTGGAAACTAAAACAAGACCTTAAGGTGTCCTAAGGCGTTATTGTTGACTTCTATTTTCTCCCTAAGTCGATAATAAACCTTAGTAGATACTTGATGCTCTAGTGTTTCATGTTTATTTATTGCTTTGTGGTTTGATAAGACCAACCCTAAGGATAGTATTCTAGATTGTGGGCCCCTCTATAGAGAGACAAACCCATAGCCTGGGCCCCCTTTGTAGATCTCCTAAAGATCTAAGGGTGGTACCCGAATAAGAAACAAACCCAATATGTAACCTAAAACCCTGAAGGAAAAAGCCTTTACTCCCTTGCTATAGGAGCCCAACAAGTCGAGTGACCATAGAATTAATTAATCCATTAATTAATTATTTCAACAAGTAAAATCCACATTCTGATCTGAAACTTCTTTGCATAGATCAACTTGCTTGAGGGTTTTGTCTAGGATAGATTTTTGTTGTTGGAAAGGACAAACACACATCGCCTATCCAACCAGCGTCATTATCTACCACCGCTCTTATCGATGACGAGCCCTAATGCCGTTAGCATCAGAGACATCAAGCAGACACACGTTTGTTTGCCTTGACTGCAGAGTGGTTTGGCTGTGAATGCATTTATAGGTCACAGGGTTTTCTCAAAATCGTCTTGGGTCTATATTTCCGTTATTAAACAAAGTTGTAAACATTTTTCATATTTCATTAGAAATTGTAATTTTCCTTCTTAGACTCTTGTAATAGGTTAAAATAAGTGTGATAAAGGGTCTGTAATTCTTCTTTAGCAATTGTAATATCTTATGATGAAGAATCACAAAGAAGAAAGTCGGTCAGGCATGCTAGAGGCACACTACTCTAACTACTTCACCATGTCAAGCACTTCCATCTCTATAAGTCAAGCAAGCAGTTCTATGGACCAGCCTGGGTTTCAGTTCAACACTTCAACCCCACATAGAGCCCAATCCATTGAGAGAGGGTGAGGGGAAGAAATGAGCTATTCACAGCCATGGGGTGTTCCACCATCAATCAATTCACATATATTCCCTATAGGAACCTCCAACCAAACCCATCAATCTGTAGCCTATCCTAACCTCTATGGCCCACAAGTTTCAAATGCTCATGGATCCTCTCCCTTAAACTATCACCATGTCCCATTAGCCACACCTCCCATGAGAAATACACATATAGTGCCACCAAGCCCAATAATTAATTTCCCTATCCATGGTCCAATTACACAATCTCCCACTCAGCAAATTGCACCGGTCTATCCTTTTTCTTCCTAGCAAACTGTGTGGACCCCACCAAGCTATCACTTACATCATCATCTTAGGGCAACTCCACCTTATCCTACCCCATCCTTTACAATGGCTCAATTCTCCTTCTCTCCTCAATATGGTACTCCTCTACGATAGTAGTTCCAACAAGGGTACTGTTGATGTGATCTGTCCATGATGCTTCGTGGATGAAGGATCTCGTGATGATGAGGAGGTTTGTGGTCGTGGGCTTACCGGTTCATCAAATCGATGGCTGGATGTTGTTTGGTAGCTTCCTCGTGCAACGTGGCTTCTTTTCCTTCAAAACAAATAGTTTTAGATTAGATCAAGGTATAGTAAGCAGAATAAAATAAACACTGAAAGTCACAACTAAATACACTAAATACTAACCAGGGGTTATCCCCACATGCATATGCTATGAGTTGTACTAGAATGCAATATAAGAATGAAATAAATGCAAGAAACAAATTGGAAACGACAACTCCTTCACCCTCGTGCACTATGGACTAGGTGGAAGATGTGGAGGCACGAACATTGCTCTGGGACAGAAGGAAAGGGGGCTGGAATGTGTGGGACTCTCTCTGAATTTCGATAGGGCTTTGCCAAGGTAGGAATCTCTAGGCAACCCTCACTTAGAATCTCTTTGGCCTCCTTGACCTCTTTAGAAGTAGGAAGATGAAGACACTTGGTTAGCTCCTGATTTGATGTAGAAGTTGAGGTCGTGGATTCCCAGCTCACCGAATCAACATCTGGATGTTGTTTGATGGCTCTCTCATGCGACATAACTCTCTTTTTCCCTTCAAAGCAAATGGCTCTAGATTAGACTGAGGTGAAGTAAGAAAGAATCAAAAGAATATAAAAAACATGACTAATGGACCTAGATACTAACTGGGGATTGTCCCTGCATGCATATGCAATGGATCTAATACAAAATATAATAATGAAATAGAAAAGGAATATGAGAACGACACTCCCTTCACCCTTTTGGATGCAACACGGATGAGGAAGCGAAGGCACAAACAAGAGTTGAGGGGTTGAAAATCAGATCAAAGGGCCTCGTGGGAATCTGACAAGGCTTCGCCAAGAATCACTATCTCTAAACAGACTCTATCAGAAATCAGATGGCCTCCTCTAACCTAGGGCCTAGGGCTCTATTTATAGAGTCCAAGATGTGAGGGATCTCATCAAAAGGAATTCTGGAAGCTTCTAGAAACAAATGATTCGAAAATGAGATATTTTGACTTCGTTGCCGCTAGGGTAGGTGACGACCCAAGATATTCTATTTTCCGTTGCGAGAAAATAACTGAAAATATCATATTTGAGTCTAGTCACCGCTCCCACCAGTGTCAAGTCGTAAATATCTCCTCGTTTAAAAATAACATCCAAAATTTCCTTAACAAATATTTAGGAAATGTAAATGACTCGTCCTAATTTTTTCAAACTCTTTGGAACTCGCTAGAATTTTCTAGAAGGTTTTCTGAATTTAAAATTGAATTTTAAATCCAAATTCAAAGTTAAAATCAAATTTAGGAGATAAAATCTCCAACAATTACGAGCATTAAATATATCCATAGAAAATTCTAGACCCATAATTAAATAAATTTCAAAAGTTAAGCATATGTTGTAATTATCTTTTAAATTATTAATAATTCTAGCATTAGAAAAGTGATAATTAATATCATATCTAGTTTTGGACCATGCTAAAAATATATGATATTAATCTTAATGTCGTCCATTATTCTAGAAGTTTCTGGATTTTTTTGGCATTAATAAAGATTTATATGATATTCCACAAATAAATAAATACTTAGAAAGTCCTAGAAATTATAATAATTACGGAAAAAATCATGATAATATTTATAAATATCCCATATATCATATTAAAGCCTTGGATGACATGTTGTTACAATAAGAAGACCCAAGATGTCAAGGGCTAGCTAGAATGGCACCATGATCTAGTCACCCATACGACTAGCGACAAGACATGTCGCCCACTCTTGTAGTGTCTAAACTAGTCACCACCCTCAAAGGCGTCGTATGGTATTTTGTAGTTTACCTCACTGTATTTTATGTTAAATCTAGAGAAGTCTCCAAAAAGCCCAGAAAATACTCAGAAATCTCATGAAATCATAAAAACATCTTCTTTAAGTTTTGGGTACTCAAATCTGCTACTAATTTGAGTAAGATGAGAGGGCTAGCTCTGCCACAGCTAGCAGCTCACTGAAACGTTCAAGGGCCTCAAGCTTGCCACTATCGTGAGCGGGTTAGCTCTGCCATAGCTAACAACCTTGAAGCAAGAATGTTTCTAAGGAAAACATGGAATAGCTGGAAGATAGAGTAGAAAATCCTTAGTCCTGCAATTTGGGGCGCCTCAAAGGTTCCTATCCTAGATGGACTCTAGGAAATGTGAAAATGGGATATCTACAAATGTCTCTCTTTGGAGGTGATCTAGGAACAAGATTGGCTCCAAGGTAAGAACAATATACCGATTGAGCATTTCTTGAAACGGGAAGCTCACTCTCAAACGGTCCGCTACAGTTGGACCATTAAAGGAAGAAAAAAATGATGGAACAAACTTGGTTTTGGGAGCGGGTCACACAGTCGAGTGTTTCATTTAACATTACCATCATATTAAAGCCTCAGTCATGGAGGGGTCTAGCCAGTTTTGGAGCTATGTGTCACAGTTGGATGTCAAGACCATGTCAACCATGTAGAGATGTCACTTCCATGGGGTAGAAACTAAGGATGGTCAGGTGGCATAACTGTGGCCGACCAGGAGTGCAAAGGAGATGATCGTGAGGCAAGTACCCTAGAACTGATCAAAAATAAAAAGGGATCATGGCTTCTCATCTAAGAGCTTACTCGGATTGGTATAGCGAAAGGATAAGTGGGACTTAATTGGCTCTAAGAGGATCATAGTCCTAAGGGCATCTGACTCTCTCGAAGAACGTTGCTCGGTCAGTGACTCCCACTTCCAATGCATGGTTCCTAAATGCATGGATGTATGATTCAATGCAAGGTTCCTAAATGCACTCAATTAGTTGTGGTCAAGTGTTTTCCGTCCTCAAGTGTGACCAGCACTCTCAAGAAAGGATCATCATCCCACAACTCAATTTGGAAAATAAAGGGGCTCTATGAAAGGAAAGAACCAGGTGAGGGAGTGAACCCTTCCTTTGCCAAATCGGGATTTTGCCTCTTGGTTAAGGCTATGTCTACACACACGATCAGGGCTCCAAAGGCGGAAGCTCGTTGCTTGATGTGATGCAAGGCTAGGGTCTTTGACGTGCACGGCGAGCCTTGATATAGCCTTATGGTAGAACTTTGCTATGATGCACATAGTGGGACTTGATGTAACCTCACGGTGGGATGATTGTGCCTGTGCGACGAGGTAGTAGAAGCTTGTGATTCTGGAGTCAGGCCATGTGGCTCTCAATCTTGGTCGTCTGTTTTACAGGCAAGGCACTTAACGTCACTGCTTATTTAGGTGCCATGACTAGTTGCCTATGGTGGGGGCGACTAGAAGAGTCTCTCCCATTCATACTCAAACTCAGGTTGCTCTAGCAGGGGCTTATAAATAGAGGCCCTGGGGACCTTCCAAATGTCATCTCTCCCTATTTTGAGATTTTATCCTCCCTCTTGCTTTAGCCATGAAGCTTCCATCATTCTCCTCCCCACTTTTGCTGTAGAGACGGCGATTGACATACCCAACCACTTGATGAAGGCTTTCATGAGGATTAGGTATGCTTCTTATTGCCATAATTGTTGTTTTCCTTATTCCTCTTGCTATTCATATTCCTTTGCTTCACATGCCTTTCTGTAATTAATTTCTTATACTTGTAGGTCATAGTTAATCTTATAGAATACCTGAATTTCCATAACTCCTTTCGTTATAGCCCCCCATGGGTGTCACATTTGCTTAATCATGTGGAGGATAAAAAACACCTCTATGCATGTAGTGGTTTTGAAAATTTGTTGGCCCTTGTATGTATTCCTTTTCATTGGCCACTTCTACATAAATTGATGGCTTTCTAGAACAATTCCTCCAATACTTTCAATTTTGCTCATGGTGAGACCCTGATTACTTGTGAGGAAGCTGCTTCCCTCCTTGGCCTTGTTGTAGAATCCACGTTGGTGTCGGATGATCATTTCGCCATATCTGTTGAGACCGAGGATGCCAGGAAGATCGATTGGCTCCTAGGAAAGGGCCAAGAGGCTAGTAAGACTTTGATGCATGGGGGAATGCTCCATCTTTGAGGCTTATGGGAGGTTATTTGCACTCATGACTTATCGCCAAAGGAGTTATAACTATGTCTCTTTATTGGCATTGGAGGGCTTGCACAGTTTGCAGATGATTGCTTCTCCTTGGACCTCCACCATGTCGACCTCCTCATGCTGATGGCGGCCCATCCAGACTTGTATTTATTTCTTGTCGTCTTAGTGTATACTATGGAGGGACTATCCAGCGCATCGTGCTTAAGGAAGTTCTTCAATTCTCCTTTTCTTCTACAAAGGTGGTTTATGTCCCATTGCCGTATCTATGCTGATTTTGAAAAGTTGAACTTCTATGATTGTGTCCTTCGCCTAGGACCACTATCATTGGAGGACATTGACTATGTGTCGTAGCTGCCAGAAGCTTTCAAAGCACGAGTGATGACTACAGTTTATCATCACAAAGAGCTCGTATTGATGGGGGCTTGGTCCTTTGTGTTGTATCCGATCCATCATTGTCCATGACTAATGAATCAAGGGCTTTCTATTCCCACAAACTCAGTGTTGACTTCTCTGATCTGTGCTCGTAGAGATGATGGAGACTGCGATGAGAGGCTGGTCTTGGAGTACATTGCCCGTTGGGCTTACGTGGGTCATCGGACCTCTGTAAAGGGCGCTCGACTCTCTGCCACTACTCAGAAATTGCAAGAGTCTAGTTATGTGGCCTAGTATGCCCAGCTTCTTCCTTCCCCACAACAGTATATCGAGGAGAGGGAGGAGTTCAACCAGAAGCTTGGCATTCAAAACAATTTGTATTAGCAATCGTTGTATTTTCTTATTTTTCTTTTCAACCCAAGGGGGATGCCCTTATGGATATGAATTGTAGTTTTTTGCACACTAAATAATATTCAATAGTAGCAAAAGGGCATACCTTCCTTGACTAATTTGTTGTATGTGAGACATGTTTGTGTAAACTTAGTCGATTAGATATGAGGTGGAGGGAGTTAGTCTTGGCATCAGTTGAGAGATGGAAAATCAGAGCCTAGTGGACGTCAATTGTGAGTCGTCTGCAGATGCTCTAATGATCATTAAGGGGCAATGTCTTTGTGGAGAGAACGCACCTAAGCCGTTGAGGCACACTTGAGTAGGATGTAATCTCTGAATCCTGGTGAGTCGGTTGTTGCATCATTGGCCAGACAAACTCTAGTTTCATTACTTACTAGGTTTTCACTTGCATGTAGGGGTGGATGGCACTACTTATTATTACTATTATTATTTTTGGATTTTTAGATTTTTTTTTTATTTCTTTTGGATTTTTAGATTTCTTTGGATTTTTGGATTTTTCTTGTTTTTTTTTTGTTTTTTTGGATTTTTCTTTTAAAGGAAGGATGGGAAGAATGGGTACCTTCTTCAAGCCTTAGCATAGGGCCTACTTCGGCCTCTTGGGTCATGCTTTGCCATCCTAGGTTTGTCCCTTGTGTTATGTCTACACCCTTCGGAGACTTTGTCCCATACTTAAGCCTTCCTAGTTAGCCACTCCTCTAACTTACTTGCTCTTTGAATACTTAGGGTGACTTCTTCTTTGCCTACATATATAGGAAAATGGGGAAGATTTGAGGTCTGGCAAGCTCTCGGCATAGGCTTAAGTGCTAATGTCGCTTGCCAATGATTTATCCTAATGTGCATTTCTTTTCCTAAGGTTTTCATTCTTCTCTACTCTGGAAAGCTTCTTTGCTGTCATCTTCCCCCTTTATTTTTTTCTTTTGTTGATTGGACAACTTCTTTGCTGTCGTCGTTTCAGCTCTTTTCTTTCTCATTTTTTGATTTGGTAGGTGTCTACCCATCACTACTCACTGAGATTTATGCTATGGTAACACACCTACTGAGCATTAGTGGTCTCACACCCGTTTTGAGTGTTCAGTCAAAAGATATTGATCATTGTGGGACAAAATCACTCTGTTATTTTAATTGCTCATTCCCTCTTTATGTGCTTTCTACATTTGTTCATGACATAACACTCACCTGTCACTACCTCTCTGACTTACGCTAGGATGGCACGTTATGCCTGGAGTGCGGCGTTTATGATATGCCCTAGCTTTGAGCTCGCCTTGCTCTTGTCTTCCTATGTAGTGTATGTGAGGGCACAAGACAAACTGTGGGTCACCCTAAGTATCTATTTCCTTGTAGGCTTTAGGGGTAACCTTCTTTTTTAGCTTAAGGTTAGGTCCTAGGACTCATTAGGTGCAGATTGATTGATCAAGGGTAGTACTTTTTCAAGTGCATTGCATTCCAAGGGTTAGGCAAATCTATCCTGTTTTGGGACAATCGATAAGTGTTCCTCGGATATGCAGCCACCACAATGTAACGCCCTTCCTAGTTTGGCTTCAACTTTCCCTTAGGATGTGGCTTATTGACAGGTAGCACCTCCTTAAGTACTAAATCACCTATGTTGAATCTACCTTCGATTACCTTCTTTTGATAAGCCCTAGTCATTCTTTACCGATAGACGTGTGCATGCTCAGCAGCTACGAGTTGCTTCTCATCAAGGAATTCTAGGTGGAGCAATAATGCCTGTCTCTTTTCATCAATCGACATTCCTACGTCATCTTGGACCCTTAACAATGGAATGAAGATCTCATATGGGACTACCGCTTCCAATCCAAAAGTTAAGGCATAGGTTGTTTGGCCCGTTGTCGTTCTTATAGTGGTATGGTAAGCCCATAGTGCATTAATTAGCTTATCTGTCCAATCCAATCCCTTGGTGTCATCTACCGTCTTTTTAATGATTTTTATTAGGGTCTTATTAGTAGCTTCTGCTTGGCCATTTCCTTATTGATAATAAGGAGAGGAGTGATGGAGAGTGATACCGAACTTTTTTCACAGCCTAATAAACTCCTCTGAGATGAAGATTGGCCCATTGTCAGTTACAAAGGCTTTGGGAACCCCGAACTTGGCGATGATGTTCTTTTGTATGAACTGACACAAGGTTGTGGCTTTAATGTTTGCAAATGCTTCTGCTTCTGCCGATTTGGTGAAGTACACCATTGTAGTACAGATGATGGTACTTCCCTTAGCTTATTGTATTAGCCCAACCACATCAAAGGCCTACATAGAGAAGGGCCAAGGAGCTGACATCGCATGGACTACTAAGGCAGGAGCATGGATTTTGTCGGTGTGTAGTTGACAGCTTCGGCATTTCCATACATTGGCCACGTAGTCAACTTCCATTGTAGGCTAGTAATACCCTCTTCTGATGATTATCTTGGCCATGGCTTGAGAATTGATGTGGCCCTCATACACTCCTTCATGTGTTTCCTTGAGAATTTTGGCTACTTCTAATGCAACAACACATCAGAGTTCAATGCGGAGTCATCCGAAATAATGTGTTGGCTCTGATGTTGTATCTGGTGGCCATCTTTTTTAAGGCTTCTTTGTCTTTGGGTTTGGCGTGCGACATGAAGGTACTGTCTTGCAGGTAATTCAGGATGTCGTAGTATCACGGGTTCCCATCATCGACTCAGTTGTTCCTTGGTAGTACCCCTCGATGTGCAGCATGTTCTCTTAGCAACACTCTTCTTGAAGCTCTTAAACCCATTTTGCAGCTGACTCCACCATTGGTGAATTTATCCTATGCACTGTGACGGTCTGTTGGTCACCTTCTGAGTTGAAGGGGAACAATGATGTAGGTGAAGCCAGTGAGTCCATCACGATGTTATTGCTTCTAAGTGCGTGCATGTATACCACTCTCTTGAACTTCTTCAATAGGGCTCTTGCTAGGTCGTGATATTCTCAGAGCCTTGGCAAGAGGATCTTGTACTTGCTGGATGACAAGCTATGAATCTATTACTACTTTGAGCCTTATTCCCTCTAGATCGAGGGTGGTTCGCAATTTGCATACTCAACGATGTTGTTGCTCGTCGAGAAGCCTAGTTGTATGGCGATAGGGATGAGAATGCTCTCTAGAGTGAGAAGCATTGCCCCTATTCCAATCCCTTGCGAATTGAGTGCCCCGTCAAAATGGAGAATCCACTCTCTGACTAGTGGGGTGGCATTGCTGATAGCAAGGATCCTTCATCCAAGAAGTCTATTGTAACTGGTTGATACTCTGGTAGGGGTAGTCTGGTGAGCTGATCGACAATTGCTTGTCCCTTGACTGCCTTTTGTGTGACAAACTGCAGGTCAAACTTTATGAGAAGCATCTGCTAGTGTGTGACTCTTTCGGACGATGCGGGCCTCTCGAACATATACTTGATGGAGTCCATCTTGGCTATGTAGCACACCTTATGCGCTAGGAAGTAATGTTTGAGCTTTTGGGAAGCCCATACTAGCACTACACATTGTTTCTTGATTTGGATGTACTTCTTCTCATAATCAACAAGCATTCTGCCCAAGTAGTAGACAACTTTTTATTTCTTCCCCGTTTCATCGTGTTGGGTTAGAACGACACTCAACGTGTTGTTGATGACCGCTAGGTATAGCAATAGTGGGCACTCGAGAACTGGTGTAGCTAATACAAGAGGGATGTAGAGGTAGAGCTTCAAATCATCAAATGCTTTTTGACAGGCCTTATCCCATTTGAATTCCGCACCACCTTACAGTAGCTCATAGAAAGGATTACACTTTTCTGTGTGTTGGGAAATGAATCTTTGGTTGAATTGTAGTCTCCCTATGAGTCCTCTAAGCTCCATTACATTCTTTGAAGGCGGCATCTCTTCGATTTCTTTGGCCTTTATTAGGTCTACCTCTATTCCTCTCTTACTTACGATGAACCAGAGTAACTTTCCTGTAGTTACCCTGAAGACTCACGTCTTTGGATTGATCCAAAGGTTGTATTGATTTGCCCTCTGGAGTACTCTTTCTAAGGCTTCGACGTGTCCTTCCCTTTTCTTTGACTTCACTAGTAGATCTTCCACATAACACTCCATGCAGTCGTGCATCATGTCATGAAAAATCACCATCATAACTCTCTAGTAGGTGGCTCCAACGTTCTTCAGGCCAAATGGCATGACGACGTGACGATAAGTCCCCTAAGGAGTTATGAACGAAGTCTTCTCCTAATCTTCTTCTACAGCTTGATCTTTTTATACTAGAGAAGCTGTCCATGAATGAGAGCATTTCATGGCTCATGCTTACCCCGTCTTGGAGTCCTTGGAAGCTGGGCGTATCATCTAGCCAGTGAGGATCATCAATCCACCCTCCTATCAGCCACCCATTACGCGATTGTGAGGCTGGCTCTTCATTTCTAGGTGCCGACAGCGCCTGTACCTAGGTCATTCCTTCATTTACATTGTGATTTGCTCGAATGGTGACTACCTCCGTTGATGCTTGAATTTAAGACATCAGTGTACTAGGGAGGTGACGGCCATGATCTCTACTAGCCAAGATCTCCCTAGAATTAGGGGTTCAGCTAGGTCATGTTCCATAATGATGACCATCGTAGTCAGTGGGCCGATGGTAATGTCTAGTTGAGCCATAGCCACTGCCTCTCTTACACTTTCATCATATGCTGCATAGGCGAAACGACATTCAGTAATCTAGTCTTCTTCAGTGCCTACATAGTCCAGGGTGGATATGGAGCAGATGCTCCGACTAGCACCAATGTCAACCTACACTCCTGTCAAAGGCAAATCATTAACCATCACAGAAATGACCAGTGGGAGGGCACGCTATTCTAGTGGCGATAGCTTTGTATCTTTGAAGGTAATGTCCACTCGCTCAATAGCTGTGGTGCCCTCTTCAAATGACATAGAGGGGTCTTCATGATCCACTCCATCGATCGGCTACAGCTTGTAGGTGAGGAGGTTGTCAAGATTATCTAGGAAATTGGTACCATTGGTGGGCTCGTCTGGCTAAAAATCCCATGCATCATTTGTCACCTTTTCCCAATCTTCATCAGATAGGATCTCCAAGATTGGTGTCTCTGGCTCCTCAGACGCTTCTTCCATGACATTAGGTGGTTTTAAGTCTAGGTTCGCTTCTATGCATTGAAAAGTTGCCATTTTAGCTGGGGCTGCATGACATCTATCCTCAGTGCGCACATGGGCCACGACATGATTTGGCAAAGGGGCTTGATCTATCTACATTTTGGGTTGCCCTACCTAAGTTGTCCTCAACCTCTCCCTAATAGTTATCCAAATGATCTCCCCTTTGTCGTTTAGATCATATAGCTTGTCCGTCACCACGAAACACTCATCTAGTGTATGTCCATTCCTTTGGTGGTAAGGACAATACCTAGTCAGATCTACGTTATGAGCATTTGGCCTTAGCATTGGGAGTTGTAAATCTCCGCTCTTGACTAGCATTTGAAATACATCACTAATCGCTTCTAGGAGTGGCAGATAGTGCTACCATTTGGGCACCTTATAAGTGTCTGAGGTGGGGGACTTTATGGTAGTTTCTCTGCCCTTGTTGTTGCCCCTATGGCTGCCCTTTGTACTGATTGTTTGACTGGGCTTGTTGCGCATACACAGGGTAAGTTGGTGGCTGCTACTGCTGCCATTGCTGTGGCTATGGGCATTACGTCTGGTACAACATTGGAGGCCCTTAGTGCTGATTTGCTTGAGGCTGTGGGGGATGTTGATACTGTTGGGTTAGAGGCTCTTGATGCTGACGATCGTTGCACCCCTTCTAACCCAGCTACATTGAGATATGCACCACACCCTCTGCAATCCCCTCTATGGTGTGTGCCTAGTAGCATTCTTCTTGCTTTTCCCTTCAAATTCTAGGAAGGGAAGATCATCCTTGTTGCGTAGGACTTTAGCAGAGGGTACATCTAGAAGTCCCCCACAAGTAGGCTCGTCCTAAGTGCGTTGGTGGTACTCTTAGCTATAATCTCCACAACCTGGCTCTCCGAGATATAGCACTCAGCCTTGGTTGTCATGTCCCTCCATCGACTTGCATACGTGATGAAGTCCTTGTTTGGCTTCATCTTCTCCACAATGAGATCACCAATTGTAGGCTTATGTGTTACGCAGTGGCTGTACTGGCTTAGGAATTTTTCCTCCACCGTCTTGAAGTCATGAAGATCTTGTGTTGTGAGAATATCAAACCATTTCAATGCCTCACCTTCTAGTGTCTTGAAAAATAGGTAGACCATCAGCCCTAGGTCATATCTGTAAGGGAGAGCATCCATGGTGAATGTGGCCAAGTGGCTCCTTGGGTCACCAGTCCCATCGCACTTTCTCATCTTAGGAACCTTGAATCCCAGTGATAGAGTGAAATGCCAGAACTTGGAAGTGTCAAGGCTAACGGGAGCTTTTGAAGTGACTCCCTCCTCTATCAATGCTTCTGCAATCATCCTTTTGATTTCTAGACTTTGGATGGATGATTGCCCATGGCCCTGGTACCCATGAACTTGATAGGGCTGGTATGGTTGAGGGGTGCTGTAAGGTGGATGAAGGGTGAAGGTTGAGGGTATTATGTGGGCAGTGGTGCTGATTGGGGTGTCCCTGGGTAGAGTGGTGGAACGTGGCCTAGGGATGAGGGAGGAATTTGGTAGGTGAATGGTTAGGCAGTGGTTGTGGCATACTGTACTAGTGGGAAATTGATGGTTGGACTTGGTGGTACCGTATAAGTGTTCCTAGGAATGGGCCAAGTAGGTGTGGGCAATGGGCCCTAGTGGGAGCTAAGGGTGAGGGCTCAGGTGTGAGTGGAGATTGTGGGTTCCCTGCAATTCCCAAGTGTTGATGTTGCACCAAAAAATGGTGGACTTGATTGGTTGCCCCTTCTAGCAGTTGATGAGAGTCGGCTAGCGTCGACCTTGATCTAGTGGGTGAGGCATTGTAGGGCTGAGAGTATCCTACCTCCTTTTCTTCCCTGGTGTCCTCTTCGATGTGTTGTCCTTGGGCTTCACTTGTAGGAGGAAGTATAGGGGTAGAGCCTCTAGATGGATGGATAATCAAAGGGGATAGACACGTAAAAGAACTGCTGGAGAGGCTTGTGCTATTGAAATCTCAGGGTGTCTTGTTTTTCCATAAAAGTTGCATGAGTATTGAACAAGAACTCATGCTGCCCATGAACCTTACTACCTTGAGATGTAGGAGGTGAGGATACCATGCTTGTGGTGATGTAGATAACGTCTACTAATAAGTTTTATTGTTTATTACAATCAACTCAAAAAAGAAGAAAAGGAGAAAGAAAATGGAAAATATAGACTTCGCGTATTACTACACAAAGCCCTACTACAAGATGTATAAAAGGAAGGGAAAAGAGACCAACTCGACAAAGAGGGGACTCAAGGAAGATGTTCGTGCTACAGTTGGACTAAGAACTGGAAACAGAGGTCTGCACTGATGTTCCTGCACACTATTAATCACACCCGCACTGAAATATACTGCAACCAAGCCAATCAGTGCACTCCTATTGCTTCACCTATGAGGCTAGCGGCACAACATGTTGCCGATGAGGGTGGCAACGTTGGATGTCGCCGGTCTGTCAAGTGGTTGGTGCCCTTGGCTACTTCGGCTATTGAGATCTATCCAAGATAGACCAAACGCTAATCAAACCTAGTTGTTCAATCAAGTTCCAGACAGAATGTGGTTTTTAATGGGTTTGAAGATTAATTAATGGCTTAATTAACCTATATTCACTTAGTCTAGTAGGTTCCTATGGCAAAGGGTGAGGCCACCTTTGGGGACACTAAGGGTCACACAATAGGATTTGGTCTTTGGTATCGCTCTTTGACCTTCGTTAGGGTCCAACAAGAGGGCCTAAATTGTGGGTTTGTCTCTCTAAAGGGGGGCCTGCAACCTAGGTTTCAATCCTTAGGGTCGATCCTAGAAAACCACAAAGCTGTAAATGAACAAAGAATAGCGAGATGTCAAGTATCTATTAGGGCCTAGTACAGACATAGGGAGAGAGGAGGAGTCTGAAACAGTCACCAAGGACACATTAGGTTTCCTGATCTAATTGTAACAATCAAGACAGAGCATGGGTGAGAGATTGACATTGGCGTGGTTCACTCTGCTTGGTTGATCCATTTAGACTAGAAATCCCAAAGAATTGGTATCTTGCTATCAAATAAGTAGTTTCCACCCTATTGGTCGATGAAAAACAAAACTAAAGATCGATAAAAAACTAAAAGATAGTGGACAGGAAGATTATATAGTTTTTTTTATCCACGACACCACTACTAACCAGAAAAAATTGTGCAGATTACTAAAAACGAAACGCCTGTAGTGAAAAACGGGAAACAATCTCTGTCATTGCACTGATAGGTGTCGTGGTGTGTTGTCGACTCAGGTTAGACGAGCCACGTCGCCTATAAGATAGGTGGTAAGACACCCAGACTCCTAATCATTAGAAAAAACCCAAAGAAAATGGTCTAGGGTGTCACAAAACCCTATATGCATGACCCACAGACCGAAAACAACACCTAAATCTAAAAAACTAAAAGAAATAGAAGGGAAACAGAGATGCTTACATAGCACGGGGGTTGGCTTAAACTAGGTCCCACTGTGATCGCCAATTTTTTTGTAGAAGCAGGAAGATGAAGGCACTTGGTTTGCTCTTGATTTGATGTAGAAGTCGAGGTCTTGGATTCTAGGCTTATCGAATCAACGACTACATGTTGTTCAATGGCTCTCTCGTGCAACGTAACTCTTTTTCCCTTCAAAACAAATGCATCTAGATTGAACTGAGGTGAAGTAAGCAAGAATCAAAAGAATATAGAAAAACATGACTAATGGACCATGATACTAACCAGGGATTATCCCCATATGCATATGCAATGGATCTAATATGAAATATAATAATGAAATTGAAAAGGAATATGACAACGACACTCCCTTCACCCTTTTGGATGTGACATGGATGAGGAAGCAAAGGCACGAATAAGAGTTGAGGGGATGAAAATCAAATCAGAGGGCTCCTCATGGGAATCCAACAGGGCTTCGCCAAGAATCACTCTCTATAAACAAACTCTCTCAGAAATCAGAAGGCCTCCTCTGACCTGGGGGTCTAAGGGTCTATTTATAGAGTCCATGACGTGGGGGATCTCATCAAAACAAATTCTAGAAGCTTCTAGAAGTAAACAATTCGAAAATGAGATATTTTGACCTCGTCGCCACAAGGGTAGGCGACGACCCAAGATATTCTATTTTCCATTGAGAGAAAATAGCTAAAAATAACTTATTTAGGTCTAGTCGACGCTCCCACCGATGCTGAGTCCTAAATATCTCGTTTAAAATAAAATCCAAAACCATCTCAATAAATATCTAGGAACTGTAAACGACTTGTCTTGACTTTTTCAAACTCTTTGGAACTCAATACAATTTTCTAGAAGGTTTATTGAATTTAAAATTGATTTTTAAATCCAAATTTGAAGTTAAAATCGAATTTAGGAGATAAAATCTCCGACAATTATGAGCATTAAATATATCCATAGAAAATTCTAGACTTGTAATTAAATAAATTTCGAAAATTAAGCACATGTTGGAATTATGTCTTAAATTATAAAGAATTCTAGCATTAGAAAAGTGATAATTAATATCATATCTCATTCTGGACCATTCTAAAAACATATGATATTATTCTTAATGTCATCCATTATTATAGAAGTTTCTAGAATTTTTTGGCATTAATAAAAATTTATATGATATTCCACAAATAAATAAATACATAAAAAGTCATAGAAATTTAATAATTATGGGGAAAATCATGATATTATTTATGAATATCCCATATATTATATTAAAGCTTAGGATGACAAGTTGTTATGAGAGGAAGACCCAGGACGTTAGGTGCTGGCTCTAATGGCACCATGATTTAGTCGCCCATATAGCTAGCGACAAGACATGTTACCCACTCTTGTAGCATCTAAACTAGTCACCAGCCTTAATGGTGTCGTATGGTCTTTTGCATTTTACCCCGTTGCAGTTTATGTTAAATCAAGAGAAGTCTCTTAGAAGCCTGGAAAATACTTAGAAATCTCATGAAATCATAAAAACATCTTTAAGTTCCAAGTACTCAAATCTATCACTAATTTGAGTAGGGTGAGAGCGCTAGCTCTGCCATAGCTAGCGGCTCACCGAAATGTTCAAGGGCCTAAAGCTTGCTACTAGCTTGAGCAAGTTAGCTTTGCCATAGTTAACAACATTGAATCAAGAATGTTTCTAAGGAAAACATGGAATATTTGAAAGATTAAGCAGAAAATCCTCAATCCTGTGATTTAGGGCGCCTCAAATGTGTAACACCCGTAAAATTCATTTTGTAATTATTTACATTTTAATGAATTTAATCCTGGATGGATGTTACTGTTTCGAGGCCTGTTGTGTAGATTTGTGCTTTTGGGTTTGGGCCTCTTGGGCTGCCTTCTATTTGCGTGACCTATGCGTGGTAGGAACTGTGCTTGTGCGGCCCAGGTGTGGGGTTCGTGTGGGGCCCGTGTTGTGGGCCGATTGTGGAGACTTGCAGTTAGTCTCTTGGTTATGGTGGGTTGTTGGGTTTGTGTGGTGGTTGGCGTGGTTGGTAGCTGAGGGAAATGTGGGTGTGCGCGTGGCTGATTGGTTGCATGCATGTGGACACCTACTTTCTCTCTCTACCTAGCTTTTTAAGTCAAGACTCTCCGCCATGCTTGACCCAAACTTCTCCCATCTTCCCCACGCTTTTCTCTCTGGCTCGAGCACGCCACTTTCCTTCTCCTTCCTCTCCTTCCACTCATTCCTTCCCTCCCTCCATCTCACTCCACCACTTTTCTTGTCTCTCTCTCTCTCCCTTTTTCTCTTTCACTCCCCCTCCCCTATCCCTCTTCCCCTATGTCCCCTTCCTCTGTTCGGTGTGCTCACTTCTCGACAGAGGCGTGCGGTTGTTCATGGCGGTGTGGGAAGCTCTGGAGTTGCGTCCCTGAAGTTTGGAAGCCATGTGGACATCGTGGTTGCCGGAGTTGGTCGGTGGATTCACTAGAGTTCGTTTCAGGTATGCATCTCCAATCCCTGTAATAGAGAGCATGGAAATGGTAGAAATTGATAAGGATGCATGTAATCTAGCTAAATTTACATTGCAAGAATTTATTACGATTTTATGAGAATTTATGGTAGATTTATGCTTGTGGTTGCGTTTTGGGTCGTTTCAACCCTTATGCCTTGTGATTTTATATCTTGATGCATTGTAAATGGATTTTTGTTTTGTTTGTGTGGATTTAGAGTAGACTCAAGGGTGTACATTTTAGGTTTTATGCGAGATTTTTGGTGTTTGTTTAGGGGGTCCGATCGGTGGTCTCAGTTGGGGTGATTTCGGACTGTAGGGTTTGGGTCGTTTTCTATTTTTCGTAGAATTTGGCATACTAAACCATTTCAGTATGTCGTTTTTCTACAGTTTGGTCCTCTAGTCAAATTCGATCGTCCGATTTTGGACGGTCGACCGAATCAATGGATTTTGGTCGACCGAACCATTTTTGGCATACCAATTTTGGCTTGAGTGTTGACCGTTGACCTGATTCGGTCGATTGATTCCGATCGATATTCAAAACTAGTGGATTATGGCATACCAAACCCGTTTTTCGGCATGCCGAATCTGAGCCCAAATATGTTTATAAAATCTAATTTCTTAGGGTTTTCTTGATCAATTTGTTTTGTCCCATTGAGATGGGATTGTGGGCCGTTAGTGGTGGTCCCTCAGGACACTTGATGCGTCGTTTTGCTGAGGTTTTAGAAGAGTTTTCAAGGACATGAAAATGGTTTTGAAAATGATTTCAAAAGAGGTGAATTGGTAGATTAGGAAAATGATTTTCCTAGTTTTCTGTGTGTGGGCCAAGACAATGTGGGACCGTGTCGTTGGGACCAGGGAATGTGACGACATTCTCAGGTAGTCGAGCGCGACACCCTAGTTGAGGTCGGAGATTTGAGACTCCTTGACTGTCGTCTAGAGGCTAGGGTTGAGGTGTCTTGTGGCATGACAGGGAGGTATGATACTCCTGTTGTCGTTGTGAGCACTAAGGCTCGGGTGTCGTCGGGTGTGGAGGTATGACACTCCTTCCTGAGCACTGTGTATGGAGGACGCCGTGAGGAGGCGTATCCTGTGGTGGCCAGTGTAGGTGGGACACGTGCCTCGTAGCTGGTAGCGTCCTAAGAGACAGGACAACCTTCCCAAGGAGGGGTTGGCTTTCTGAGGGTTCTCTAGGTAGGGAGAATCGAGGGACAGTGATCTCTTCTACACAGGGTGGCTTCACCGTGGCAGTGCAGAACGCTGTGGTTGCTCTTCAGTGGACTGCGTGTGGCCAGAGTTTGGTTGCCTGGCGCAAAGCTTCCCGACTCACTGTGTGTGGTTGTGGCCATTGAGGGCTTTGCTTGTGGTTTTGGGTTGGTAGAGCCTCGGTTTTGTTTTGGCCGGTGTGGGCCTGGCTTGTGAGGTTTTGAGAAAACGGTTTGCAAAATGAATTTAAAAGAAAATCTATTAAGGTTTTGTTTCCCATGGTTTTCCCTTGGGGTGCTTACTAGGTGACTTCTGTCACTCATGCGATTTCCTCGTGTTTTTGATTTGCAGGTGAAGGCATGCAGAGGTTTAGTGTAGTGAATATAGTCTAGAGTCTCTTAGCCACACACACAGGTTCCTAGTAGATGATATTTTTTCTGTTAGATTTTATTTTTCTATAATTTAATTTGTTTTAAATTATTGTAAAAAATGTGGGGCATTACACAAAGGTTCCTATCCTAGATGACCTCTCAGAAATGAGAAAATGGGATGTCAACAACTTCAAGGTCTGGGGTTTATTTATAGACTCCAAGACGTAAAAAATCTCAACAAAACGGATTTTGAAAGCTTCTAGAAGCAAAAAATCCGAAAATGGGATATTTTGAGCTCATCGCCCATGTCACTGGCGACAGATCTAGACTTGTCACCTCAAGGACTAGCGACAACCTAGGAACTTTTATTTTCGAGAGCAAAAAAAATAGATATGGATATCTATAAGGAGCTAGTCACTGGCTTCATAGGCATCGAACTCCAAATATCTCTATATTTAAAATAAAAATCCAAAACTGATTCAATAAATATCTAGCAACTATAAACGACTCATCCTGATATTTTCAAACTCTCTCAAAATCGCTAGAATATTCTAGAAAATATTTCAATTCAAAATTAAATTTTAAATACAAATTCAAAATCAAATTTAAAAGATAAAATCCTCAATAATTACGAGAATTATGTTAAATATATCTATGAATTCTATACTCGCACCTAATTAGATTTTTAGAAATTAAGCACATGTTGAAATTATCTATTTAAATAATTTTAGCATTTAATAAAAAGTGATAATTAATATCATATCTCGTTTTAAATCATGATAAAAATATATGATGTTAATCATAACGTCATCCACTCTTCTAAAATTTTTTGGAATTAATAAAGATTTATAATAATACTCCACAAATACATAAGTACTTAGAAAATCCTAGAAATTAGAATAATCATGGGAAAAATCATGATAATAATTTTTTTTTGGGCAAAATAAAGGTAACCTTTATTAATATGATGAAAAGGTTACAAACACTATGGTTACAATAATGGTTTAGGAACAACCTCCAAAACAATAGAGTAGATCAAAGTCCAAAAAAACTCTAATATTCCTACAAAATATATCCCTAGAAATTGTAATTTATGAAACAAACCAATAATCTAGGGATGGCTATACACAGTGAACATAAAGCTAGAATAACTTTCTCCTTAAATCCCAAAAACCCAACCCTTGTAGGAAAAAAGAGAAAGGAGGAGAATGCTATTCAAGTACTTAGCTGACCTCTAGCTATACATGTCTTCAACCATGTCACAAACCTCCCTTCATACGTATGGAAGGGAAGCCCCACCTATCAAGGTTGCAAATACCACGAAGCTCTTTAGGAAGCTCACCATAAGCAAAATAGAGATTGTCAGTCTTTGTAGCTCCTCCCTACTTAGCTAAAAAAATCCATGGCAAAATTACTCTGTCTATAACAATGAGAAAAAGAGATTGAAGAGAAAGTAATGTGTCTTTGAATAAGCCTACACCGCTGAATGCACTAACAATGAACAGAACCCTTGCCATTAATCATATTGATCACAATTTCTGAATCAGATTCAATGGATGAAACAATGATCTCTCTCATAGCACATATGGATAATGTCCCAAATTGCTCTCATCTCTGCGTCGTTATTTGAAATATTACCATAGTATTTAGAGAAAGCAAAAATCACATGTCCATCCTTGGACCGAACAATACCTCCTCCACCTACCAAAGATGTAGCACGGGAACCATTTGTATTAGCTTTTAAGCACACAGCAGGAGAGATCCATTTAATAATCATATACCACTTGTCAACAAATCCTGGAACATGGAAACCACTATCTTCCAAAGGAGATATATCACCCCCAAAAGATAAAAACCGCCTCCCCTAAAACACAATTACAATCTAAAATAATGGAGGAGATAATATTAGCAATGGACTGATGTTTGTTGGAGAATCTATGAGCACATCTCTCCTTCCAAATATACCAACATATGAAACCTGCCAAGAAACCAATCAACATATTACTATAAGAAGAGAGTCGTCCCTTTGCAAACCATGCAACAATAGTCTTGAAAACATCATCATCCAAAGGACAACTATAACACCCTGATCCTAGGCACGCTACCATGATCACAGTATTATAAGTAAAATTATACTAATTACAGCAATAATTAAATAACTGTAACTAAGGCTCATGTAACACCCGTAAAATTCATTTTGTAATTATTACATTTTATGAATTTTATTCTTTAACGGGTGTTACTGTTCCAAGGCCCATTGTGTGGTTTTGTACTTTTGGGCTTGGCCCTCGTGGGTCGGCTTCTTTTCGCGTGTCCCTGTGCGTGGTTTGCATTGTGCATTGTGGCATTGTGCATGTGGGGCCTGCTTTCGTGGGCCATTGGTTGAGGCTGGTAGTTGGCCTCGTGGTGGTGGTGGGTGGTTGGGTGCGTGTGGTGGCTGGCGAGGTTGGTAGTTGAGGGAGTGTTGGTCTGCGCGTGGATGACTGGTTGCATGCACACGACCATCTACTCCTTCTACGTGGCTATTAAGTCGAAGGCCTCTGCCATGCACGACCCAAGCCTCCTCTTTTCCCCGCACTTCTCTCCATCCCGAGCACACCTTTATCCTCTTCTTCTCCCACTCATTCACTCTCCCTCCACTCACCTCCCCTCTCTCCCGTCTCTCTTTCTTTCTCTCTCACTCTCCCTCCCCTGTTTCTCTCCTCCCTGCGACCTCCTCTCGGCTTAGTGTGCTCGAAGGCTGGTGACAGTGTGCAGTAGCTGGTGGTGGTGTGTGGAGCTTGCGTGGAGTGCTCTCGTGACCGTGGTTGTGCCGGAGTTCATCGGAGTCGGTTGGAGATTGTCAGAGCTCATTTTTAGGTATGCACCTCCACCTCATGTAACAGAAATCATGTGAAATGGTAGAAATGCCTCGGATGCATGTAATCTAGGCTGAATTTAGTGTTTTAGAATTTAGAGAATTTATTTTGGTATTTATGGGCATTTATGCTAGTGGTTGCGTTTTGGGTCGTTTTGACCCTTCTGCCTTTGTGATTTTATATCTTGATGCATGGTGAATGGATTTTAGTTTTGTTTGTTGGGATCTGGAGTAGACTCGAGGGTCTACATCTTATGTTTTATGTAAGATTTTTGGTATTTGTTTAGAGGGTCTGATCGGAGGTCCTAGTTGGGGTGATTTCAGATTGTGGGATTTTGGGTCGTTTTCTGGGATCGCAGAATTTGGCATACCGAAGTGAAAACGGCATACCAAATCAGTGAATTTCGACATATCGTTTGGTATACCGTTTTTCTGTCAGTTTGGTCCTCTAGTCAATTCGCCTGTCGAATCACCCCGGTCGACCGATCCAGTGGATTTCGGCATATCAGTGCCAGAACGGCATGCCGAATCATTGGATTTGGGCATACCGAACCTGTTTTCCAGCATGTCGAATCATGGCCCAAATAAGTTTGTAAAATGTGTTTTTTAAGGACTTTCTGGATTGCTATGCTTTGCCCCATTAAGGGAGAATTGTGGGCCATCAATGGTTGTCTCCTGGGACCCTTGATGCGCCATTTTGCCAAGGTTTTGGAAGGATTTTCAAAGATATGAAAATAGTTTTGGAAAATGGATTTCAAGGAAATAGTAGACCTATTTTGCAAAATGTTTTCCTGGTTTTCTGTGTACGGGGCGAGACAGTGTGTGATAGTGTCGTCGGGACCAAGGAATGTGACGACATTCTCTGGTGCTCGGCCACGACTCCAAGGTTGAGGTCGGGGGCCGAGATACCTGAGGATGAGTGGCATCGGGTCTTGGAGGTATGAGACTCCTTGACTGTCGCCTCAAGGGTAGGGTTGTGGTCCATGGGTTGAGATGTCTTGTGGCATGATGGGAAGGTATGATACTCCTACTGTCACTGTGAGCACTGAGGCTCAGGTGTCGTTGGGTGTGGTGGTATGACACTCCCTCTTGAGCACCGTGTGTGGAGGACGCCGTGAGGTGGCGTACCCTGTGGTGGCCAGTGTGGGTAGGACACGTGCCCTATAGCTGGCAGTGTCTTGAGGGACAGGATAGCCTTCCTAGGGAGGGGTTGGCTTTTGAGGGTTCTCTAGAGAGGGAGAATCGCAGGACGGTGAACACTCCTGAACAGGGTAGCCGTCATTTTGGCAGTGCAGAACGCTGGGGTTGCTCCATAGTGGACTGCTTGTAGCCAGAGTTAGGTGGTTTGGCGTCGGGATTCCCGACTCACTATGTGTTTTTTGGCCATTGAGGACCTTCGCTTGTGGCTTTGGGCTAATAGAACCCTGGTTGTGGTTTTGGCCGATGTGGGCCTATTTTGTGAGGTTTTGAGAAAATGGTTTGCAAAATGAATTTAAAAGGAAAAATTAATTATAGTTTTGTTTTTCGTGGTTTTTCTTGGGGTGTGTACTGGGTGACTTTTGTTACTCATACGTTTTTCCTCGTGTTTTTGGTTTGCAGGTGCAGGCATGTAGAGGGTTAGCCTAGTGCATATAGTCTGGAGTCTCTTAGCCGCACACATCGGTTCCTAGTAGTTAGATATTTACTGTTTGGCTTTAATTTTCCCGTAATTTAATTTGTTTTAAATTATTGTGGAAAATGCGAGGCGTGATATTTTTTGGTATCGGAGCTCTAGGCTCACTAGGTTGCACTACACCTTGGGTGTCTAGTCTAGAGACTCGATAGGTGTTGCATGCATTGTGGAGTTTGCACCTATTTTTTTGCCATGATTTTTTTGTTGTTGCTTTGTCTATGATGCAGGTACTTCGCCTTTCTCTAGTAGGATGCCTCCTCGTGGTCGTAAGGGCAAGGCCCCTATCGAGGAGACCGAGCCCCGAGAGGACGTTGGCGGATGGAAGGTAGTTCATGCGGAACTGAGGAGTTTGGCACACAAGATCTCTCACGCGTTCAGCAAGAGTAGTGCTAGTGAGTCATTGGGTGACCCGTGGCTGAACTAGTTCACGGAGCTTCATCTACTGTCATTCAAGGGCATGGTCAGTGCTAAGGAGAGCGAGGTCTGGTTGGAGAAGGTGGGGAAGATGCTGGAGAGCATGGCGTGCCCGAAGGAGCATTGGGTGTGGCGGTAACCTACCTGCTGGATGGTGAGGCAGATAGGTGGTGGAAGTCTGTAAGGCGGTTGAAGCTCCCGTTCTTAGTCACTGTTAGCATCCAGTGGAAGGATTTCAAGGCGGCCTTCTATGACAAGTATTTTTCCACTCTTGTGAAGGAGCATCTTCGTCGAGATTTCCGGAGTCTAGAGCAGGGCATGATGTCGGTGCTCGAATATGAGACTGAGTTCGCCTTGCTGGAGCGCTTTGCTCCTGCCTATGAGTCTGAAGAGGAGCTGGCGTAAAGGTTTCTAGATGGCTTGAACCCAGGGCTATGGGTGAAGGTGATGGGCTGTAGGTGCCAGACTGTGGAGGACATGGTTGGGATGGCATATCTCTTCGACGCGGAGCATCAGAAGTTTCTGGAGAGTCGTCCCAAGGGGAAGGGTAAGTCTTCTTTTACCTCCCGGTTCTCTTTCTCTGGTCCTTCAAGTGTTGGTAGTTCGGGTAGCCCTAAGAAGAAGCAGAAGGCGAGGTCCAATGTTTCCTCTAGGAGCCGGCGGAGTATTGCTGAAAGTAGCAAAGATGGCCTCAGTCAGACAGGGTCCAGTGCTCCCGATGGGAACGAATGCTTCAACTGTGGTCAGGTGGGCTATATCGCTGCATATTGTCCCCAACCAAGGTGGACCTCAGCTCCAGTGGTGTGCTATAATTGTGGAAAGGTGGGACACATTCAAAGATCTTGTCTAGAACCGCCTAAGAAGGCAGGAAGCGTGCCACAGCCACCGACTAGGGGACGAGTGTTCACCATTGCAGCTCCAAGCGCTGGGTCTTCGGGAGATGTTGTTGAGGGTAAGGATGAATAGTTGGTTTTGTAACCCCCTAGGATATGTTGCAATCCCTTTGTAATCTAGACATTTGCCTATTTGTATGGATGTGTGGTGTTGTTTTGTTTGGCCATTAGGTTCTTTTATTGTGGTTGGTTGGATGGCCAAAGTGTTGTTTGACTCAGGGAGTTCTTTCTCCTTTATCTCTAAGTCTTTCGCGGCAAAGTTGGGAGAGAGACCAGCTAGATTAGCCTTTCATCTCAGCGTGGTGACGCCGCTGGGGAGCACAATTTGGCATGGAGGTATTACGGTCTGTCTACTTGACGCTGAATGACAAAGAGTTCGATGCCAGCCTGATTGTGATGGACATGTAGGAGTACGATGTGATACTTGACATGGATTGGTTGGCGCAGTAGTCTGCTTTGATCGACTGTACTTGGAGGAGAGTTTATTTTGGGTCTCCTAAGGATGGGTCTTTCTTTGTGCAAGGTGGGTGTCAGGGTGTTCCTAAGCTTGTCATTCCAACTATGAAGGCTTATAAGTCTTTGGTCAGGGGTTGTGTGGGGTATCTAGCTAGTATAGTTACCTCCACTTCTCCTGAGTTGGGTGTTCACAACATCTTTGTGGTGTGTGAATATCCCGATGTTTTCCCTGATGATTTGCCTGGTATGCCACCTCACAGGGAAGTAGAGTTCTCAATTGATCTGATCCCCGGTTCTGGTGCTGTGTCGAACCCTCCTTATCGCATGGCAACAGCAGAATTGCGAGAGCTTAAGACTCAGTTGTAGGAGTTTTTGGACAAGGGGTTTATCAGGCCGAGTGTGTCTCCGTGGGGAGTGCTTGTCTTGTTCGTCCACAAGAAGGATGGTTCCCTCCCACTGTGTATAGATTATCGAATGCTGAATTAGATCATAGTGAAGAACAAGTATCCCTTGCCCTGCATTGATGACCTGTTAGACCAGTTGTAGTCTGCATCGGTGTTCTCAAAGATTGATCTGAGATCAGGGTATCACCAGTTGAGGATATGAGACTCAAGCATTCAGAAGGATGCCTTCCGGACTTGCTACGGGCATTACAAGTTCACGATCATGCATTTTGGCTTGACTAATGCACCGGTTGTGTTTATGGATCTGATGAACAGGATTTTCAGCCCTTTTCTAGACCAGTTCGTGGTGGTTTTTGTTGACGACGTGCTGGTCTATTCTCCCCAGATGTTGAGACTCATGCCTTGCACTTGAGGGCTGTTTTGGATACTCTGAGGTGTCATCAGCTATACGCCAAATTCTCCAAGTGTGAGTTCCAGCTGAGTGAAGTCATGTTCCTTGGCCATTTGATTTTTGGAGAGGGCATCAGAATGGATCCTGCCAAAGTTGAGGCGATGAGTAGTCGGAAGCGACCCAAGACTGTAATGGAGATTAGGAGTTCCTTGGGTCTGGTGGGCTATTATAGGAGGTTTATCAAAGATTTCTCCTCCATAGCCGTGCCTTTGAAAGAGCTAACTAGGATTGGTGTTCCTTTTTGCTTGGACCAGAATTGTGAAGCGAGTTTCCAAGAGTTGAAGTCTCGTCCGGTTTCTACCCCTGTGTTGACTCTTCCTTCTGGAAGTGGTGGTTTCAGTGTGTATAGTGATGGCATTGGTGTTGGGTTAGGGTGTGTTCTGATGCAGCATGGCAATTTCATCGCTTATGCTTTGCACCAGCTGAAGGATCATGAGAAGAACTACCCGACCCACATTTTGGAGATGGTTGTCGTAGTGTTCGCTCTCAAGCTCTGGTGACACTAACTCTATGGGGAGCAGTTTGAGGTCGTCACCAATCATTAAAGCTTGAAGTATATCTTCACGTAAAGGGACCTCAACCTAAGGCAGCGTCGTTGGATCGAGTATTTGACGGACTATGATTTCAGCCTGTCCTACCATCTCGGCAAGGCCAACGTGGTCGTCAATGCCCTGAGTAGGCATACTCATGTGATGGCGAGCCTGATGATCAAAGAGTGGACCATGCTGGAGGATGTAGTGAGCTGCAAGCCAAAGAGGCAAGCTCGAGGAACGATTGGTCCCTGAGTGGCCAGCCTGTCTGTTCACCTGAAGCTGTTAGAGTTTATTATCGCCGGCCAGTAGCTGGATCCTTTTGTTCAGGCTATGTTTAAGAAGTTGGAGGCTGGTGGAGAGCCTCATTTCTTTGTTGGGGCATATGGAGAGCTGAGGTATGATATGCGTTTGTATATGCCCCAGCAAGAGGAGGCCAGCCAAAGGTTGTTGGATAAAGCGCATCGGTCCAGGTACACCATTCACCTTGGGAGTACGAAGATGTACCGAGACCTAAACCGGAATTTTTGGTGACCTAGCATTGAGAGAGATGTTGTTGACCATGTGGCGAGGTGTACTTCCTGCTAGCTAGTCAAGGTAGAGCACCAGAGACCTAGATGGACCTTGCAGCCATTGGATATTCCTATGTGGAAGTGGGAGAATATCTTGATGGACTTTGTGACTAGTTTGCCACGGACTTAGAGGAACAACGACATAGTGAGGGTGATCGTGGATCGGTTGACAAAGTCTACTCACTTCCTGGCCAATCGGGTGAAGCTTCCGATGCACTGCCTAGTGGAGTTGTATGTATCCGAGGTGGTGAGGTTGCATGGTGTTCCGATGTCCATCGTGTCGGACAAAGACACAAGGTTCACCTCAATGTTCTGGAGAACTCTATAGGAGGCCTTTGGCACTGTGCTCAACTATAAGATAGCATTTCATCATCAGTCGGATCGTCAGACAGAGAGGACTATCCAGACGCTGGAGGATATGCTCAGAGCATGTGCCTTAGACTTTCATGGGAGTTGGGTGGACCATTTGCCACTGATTGAGTTCGCCTATAATAATAGTTATCACTCAAGCATCGGTATGGCGCCGTACAAAGCTTTGTACGGTTGGCCATGTAGATCACTGGTTTGCTGAAGCGATGTGGGCAAGAGTCAGTTGATTGTTCCTGAGCTTGTGCAAATGTATGTGGACAAGGTGGATCTAATTTGAAGCAGGCTATTGGCTACACAGAGTCGGCAGAAGAGCTATGCCGATAGGAGGCGGAGATCGCTAGAGTTTTTGGTGGGAGACTATGTTTATGAAGGTGTCGCTGACCAAGAGTATCATGCAGTTCAGGAAGTGTGGCAAGCTGAGTCCTCGCTATATTGGCCCGTACCAGATCACCTAGCGGATCGTTGAACTTGCTTATCGATTGGACTTTCCACTAGAGATGTCGTCCGTGCACGACGTGTTCCACGTTGCCATGCTGAGGAAGTGCCTAGCTGTAGACACCCCAATTTTTTCCCAATTTTGCAGGACGAGGGTCTGGTGGCTGAGCTTGAACCCTGGTTGAGCCCATTTGGGCCCACAAGCCCTATTAGAGCCCACTTGGGCCCACAAGACTTGTTTAGGCCCATTTAGCCTTTCTTTAGCCCATTCAGCCCATTTGAGCCCACTTAGGCCCATGAAAGCCCATCAAATCCACCAAGGCCCATTAAGCCCAAATTGAACCCAAAAGCCCACATAGGCCCATGGAGGCCCATGAAGCTCACAAGGCCCATATAAGCCCATTGAGCCCAAAGCCCACAAAGGCCCACCATGAGCAACTTAGCCCATTCCTCACATTATTTCTCCCCCTCCACATTGATTAACCATTTACTCATTTTTTTACCAAGATTACATGAGATATTCCCTTTGAACCCATTCTCCACCAAACCTCATGAATTTAGCCCGAGCCATTCTTCCTCACTGAACCCACCTCGTTCAGCCTATTTCCTCACCGTTCCAGCAACTCAACCAGGCTCGAGCCAGTGCCACTGGATCAA